>ML218725.1:0-17846 GCA_004785975.1 Popillia japonica
AAAAAAAAAAAAAACATTTTATTTAGATCGTCTTACAACTAGAGGTCCTACATTGTCTCCAGTCTCTTTATTGTGATTTCCATGCGAACCGTCGCAATACGGCCACTACAAAAAAATATTCTTTAAGATTAATCCCAAACTAAATACGGGTATATATACTTACATTTTTAGTCCTCCAGCATCGGCAAAATACAGCTTTCTCTGAAATATCTTCCACATCAACTGTATCGACAACTTTAGGATTAGTCTTAAGTATGGAAGGGTTTACTTTGGCATTCGGTTGGGGTCTACCATGTGGGCAGAAAGCTCGATAGGTTATATATGTTAATCCGGCTAGGGCAGCCGTAGGTGGGATTAAAGTAGCCCAATCTTTAACTAAAATTTTAGGGAAAAAATTATGACTCAAGGTCATTCATTTTGCAGAATATTACGCCCGATGATATTTTACATACCTCCTAACCTAAACCATCCTCCTATGCTGTCGGGAATTGGCAAGCCAGAAAGATAATTTGGGATTGTTACTTTCACTAAACTGGCGAAGGGTTGCATTTTCTATACCGTTATTTATTTCGAAGACTAGTTAGTACTCGTTCTATTTTTGGCTACGAACACTTGCTCCTATTCATCCAAAGAAAAGACCGTTCAACAAACTGATATATAAGTCCTATTAACAAGTACACGTTACAACTCTAGCACCAAACCACACACTTGTTAAGATCCGAATCCGAGGTTTCTGCTGATTACCTAATAAATATGAACGCATGAGTACGTAATAAGTGCTTGTCCAGAGGCGTACACATCTACCAGTTCAAAATTCAATTGAAATGCAGAAAAAGAGAAAGTCGCGTAATTCATAATTTATATACACCAGTTTTCTAGTCTATTAAACAAAAAGATTGTTCGTTTTAGCAGTAATAACGAATGTCTCGTTAAAACATATAGTACTAAGAAAATAATTTTATAAAACGTGTAGAAACCCAATTTTTCCTTTTTTTTTTAATTAATCGCGGCTAGTAACACTCGAAATATTTGTTTTGTAACATACCTACATTAATATAATCTTATCATATGAATAATATCTACATATATCCGTTGAAGGCAAAAATTATCAACGACCATCATAACTGAAGGACATAATGTTATCTTTAATTATATGTATTTATTTATATTTAAGATTTAAAGACGTCATCAGTTATCAGATTATGAACAGATAGGTATCATTACATATTTGGTTTTAAATTATACCTACTTACGACAGCAAATTTAGAATTGTTTGTTTTTATTTATTTCTCTACTAAACAAGACGGCCAACCCAGTGCCCAGAAATATAATTTTCTGATCGATTCGAGAGCTGCTATAACAATGCATTATGAATGCATTGTTATAGTTTTGAATTTTATCCGCATTTTTTGTTTGATTGTCACAGCAACGACATTAGCGGCGTAATTTTGTGCATCATGATTTTGTTTTCATAAATAAATTTTTGTAAATGTATGTCTGTATTATTGTACTTCGGTATCATATCATGCTGTATATAATGATACATTATTTTAAAATCGTTAATGATTCTTCTAAAAACGTATCATTTCTTTATATAGTACCTACATAATAAGATAAGTATAATACATAATAGATATCTCTTTAAGGGTTTATCAGAGGAACAAACTCGAAACTGCGCACGCCTATGGCGTAGTGGAAATCTATAAGTTGATCCAATTACCTGTACGGTAGCGCCCCCTAACGGCCAGCCGTTTGTACAATTTAATCGTCTGTAGGTTATGTTTTCTACACTGACTAGGAAAAGGTAGTTGTTAGAAGTTGTGAGTGTGTGTGTGAAGTTGTTGTGTGTATAGTACAGCCTACATATTATTATGTCGTCTTCTTCTACATGTATAGTTTGCAAGTGGAGAATCGCCTTGATAATTCGGTATTTTTAGTCGTCGTCGAAAAATTGAATGATTGTTTTATATTCGGTGATCGATGCTGGAAGTACTACTTGTGATAAAGAACGAATATGGCTGAAGAAATATCGGTGGTGTTGAGCCGCAGCGACAGTTCTGGTTTCGGTTTTTCATTGCTAGGCAAACCTGGATTGCCACCGATCATCTACAACATTTTAGACGATTCTCCGGCAGCTGAAAGCGGAGAGGTAGGTTGAACACAATTTATACGGGGGTTTTCCATTTACGAAAACATATTAGGCCTACACGTTATCGAAAGTAGTAACGTGGTTAAATATCGATATTGTTAATATGATATGTCGATAAGTTCGCAACTATTAAATCAATATGTCAAGAATTATCAGTGTTCCATTTCGATCTCTTCAATTTAAAACTCCACGATGCGAACTGCGTTCAGTTTACAGGGGTAGGTTTCTGGCCGTGAAAACATGTCTAAATTTTATGTTTATAATAAAGATCGTAGAGTGCCGTGTTTTACTGGTACGATTTGACAGATTGCAGTACGTCGATGACATTCAACTATAAACAAATAATTCCGTAAAACCGATAAAGCAATGAAAAGGGGGAAAAAAACCTGCCTCGATTAATACCTGCGTGATATTTTTTATGCCGATAAATTAGTAGCTTTACGATTAGTAATCGCCGTGGTTGGGAATTTGGAAAAAAAATTCTAATCTAAAAATGTTTGGGTCGAATGATTCACCCTTTATCTCACTCATGTCATGTTTGTACATATTATGTATGTACCACTACTAATTAAAAATGCTATTTATTATCTTGGAATATTGCATTTAAAAATAAGATATACATAAACAACATATCTGTATATATGCTTTTCCATTACAATGAATAGGTACTTTCATCGGACTCTTTTAATGTATTAATTAAAGTCGACATTAAACGTCAAAAACGTATAAGATCAATACATATTTGAACATGAAGATTTTACAGTATTGAACACGCGGTATTTATATACATATATACATATGTACATATACAAAATCATGATTCAATTAAATAAGTAATTCTTCAAACGTTTTAATTTTGTGTATCAATCCTTGCCTGTTTTGTGTGTGTATTTTGATGACGTAGGTACATACATAGATATGTATACGTAGAAATTTTTCGAAATTTATCAATTTCAAATTTATCGTTAAATTGTTGTTACATCGTAATCGTCTATGTCTATTGAAATATATGGATTTTATAGAATTTATTATGCAAGTTTTGTAGGGGATGTAACATTTATCTTATTGGAAAATTAAAAATGCTCCCGTGCGGTAAATCTAGTCATGTACCTAGGTAACCTGATGTTGCTAACGACATCAGCTGACACTTGTTTCGGAAATATCGAAAAATTCGAAAGAATCATTTCTACGAAGAATATATAGACATAATGTATACTAATAAATAATGTATACGAGAGCGTTTCAGAAAATAACGAGGCTGGTACAATAAGTTGTTGGTTAGAGGTATTTAGAATTTTATAACATAAAAATAATAGATGTGAAAGCCTTATCTTTAATGTATGTATGTACCTACCTACTTCCCCTCAAGTAAGCTTTGATTTAACTTTTGATGTTTATTACAAATTATTTCATTATTGAATTGTTAGTTTTGCGTACCCATCGAAAAAAAAGAAAGTGGAGCGAAGATATGCGACAAAATTTTCGGTGTTCGGATGGGTAAAACACCAACTGAATCTTTTGAAATGATTAAAAATGCAGATAATAGTTTATCACGATGTAGAGGGTTTGAGTAGTGGCATAAGACGGTTGTGAATCAGTTGAAGATGACGCTCGTCCAGGTTGCCATGCAGAAATTCACGATTTGAGACACAAACGGATTGACTTAAAGCGAATTTTTGACATTTGTTAATTTGCCTTACAATTCCACTCAAAAAATTATAACTAAAGAATCGGAGTAACGAAAGGTCGCGACAAAATGGATTCCAAAACTGGTGATGACCGATGATCAAAAGCGAATCGAGTGCGAGCAGCGGAAACGGTGACTGCAACGTAATCCACAGTTTTTTAAATAATGTGGTTACATATGACGAAAGTTGGTTTTATCATTACGATCTTATTGAATTGAAGTCTCAAAGTAATTAATAAAGGCAGCTCAAGACGCTAGAAGGCCAAAAGTGTTAAGAGCTCTGGTAAAGTATGCACCTGATCCTTTTATGGATAAATGTGGCGTTATCGTATTCACACCGTCACATTGTACCTAGAGGACATGCAGTAACTGGAGAGTACTATTGTAATGTAGTACGAGGACTCTTAAAGGCTAAATTGAAGAAAAAACTGCCGCCTTATCCAGACTTTGGTTGGACGCTGCATCACGACAATGCTCACAGATCAGCGATTTGTCAACGAATAATTGAAGAATTAAGGGTAGAAATTGTGGTATGTATCTTGTACATATATGTATTTAGAACAATGTAAATGCAATCGCTTTTGAGCAAAAGAGGAGGGCAGTTATGATGTTGGGAATTGAATTTTACTATCACTACATTTACGGACAGCTACGATGTTCTCCATGACCTTACCGTTATGTTTTGACAACTATTAGCAGTTTATCGGTAGTATAAACAAACTTATTACAAACCGAAAAATTTTACGTTTGTAACATTGATTTTCTGTTCAACTGTTCCATTTTAATGTGAAGCTGCATGGCTTTTTTTCCTCGTTGACGACACTTTTATTGTCAACAAAATTAGCATAGAAATTTCCTAGACTGCTTAAAGCTGGTGATCTTATTGAACGAATTGTAACAGCTTGTTATGAAAACAAACATGTTTTCTAGACTTTGCATATATGTATGTATGTAGGTATGCAGTACGCGACTCGTTGAAAACAAGATATCTGACAATAAGATATATTCCACATATTTCATACCTACGTAAATAAATTACTTTCATTAAAGCACTTATACTCTATATAGGTACATACATATTTATGTACTCATTCAATCATCGAAATCGTGAGGAAGAAACGTGAATAAAAAATATCTTCCATCAAAAACTGTCGCTCTCTTATATTCGCACGTTTCCACAGAGTTGGATGGGATAGGTATGTATATATACACATTTGTCATCTCTCTTTCAGAGATTGGAACAGGCGAGGCCGAACGTGGGAAGCGTCTTAAAAATTTAGAGAAAATATGGGAAGCGGCGGCGCCTATAGTAGGTATTTCTTGTCGTTACCTACCATTTTCAACGTTCGCATCTGGTGGTCCATTCAAAGACTTCCCATTCCATGAATCGTTGATGATATCCGATGAGAACGTTACACTAAAGACATCTGGAGCTTATCAAGTACATATTGATCGTTTCGATCCTTACACACCCAACACTTATTTATATTCCTAATAAAAAACTAAAGTTATCTTATTTAAAGGTTAAACTTTTTTGTACGTATGTAGTTCCTATACATAGATAATACATAACAGCGTATAGGTACAACATATGTACAATAGTTGTGGACATCAAGAAAGCCACTTGGTTAAAAGACATACATCTATCGTAATAATAAAGTAGGATACGGTGATTAGACCGCCACTTATTATTGAAGTCTATAAACATGTTTATAAGCAAAAGTTAGCGAAATCACCGCAAAGTAGGGTAGGCATGCTGTGCGAATTCCCCTTTTAATGATTTTCGAAATTTCGTCCTGGTCATTATAATAAAGCCACTTGCCCAATGTAGATCTCATAATTTAACTATAAGCTTTACTGCACATGCTTTTGGTGTGATTACATCGATCAGGCAAGGGTAGTTTCTGTTAGGACATGTAGAACTACTATTAATATATGACATAGATTTACTTAAAATGGGTCGAGCAGGTCATTGCACTTGGACTGAAAAGGCTCAGATTTAAACATTGCATAACCAGGGAATATGGCAATGTAAAACAACAAATATTGTAGGCTGTTCAAGGAAAATGCATTAAAACCAGCAAGCGGTAAAGAAAATCGCCATCGATGAAACCAAAATAAATATGATGGTAAAGTATGTACATGTCAGAAGGCTACCACGCACAGAATTGCTATCTGAATATACGAAAAAAAAACCATCAAGCATGGCGGTGGTAATATTAAGCTGTGGAGTGCGTGTTATTGCATACATTTTGACAGACGTCAGCTTCAAACAATTACGGACACACGATATGTATATGTATGCATGTATGTATGTGAAAGTGTGATGTACCTAGGTACCTACTTAATATTATTGTCTAGTCTTTAATGTAGTCAACGATACAAGTATTTGTATATGGGGTAAATTCGTTCAGAAATTGCTTCTTCTTTCCCACTTTTCTAAAGTTAAACGTCGTCCCAGCATCAATTTAATAAACCGTTGACTCTGTCCTAACCGTAATTAGTTGTCGATGACATTTCAGATCACACTGGAGATACATATGAACTGCACCTTAACGTCGCACCGTGTGTGTTTAGAAATAAACACAAAAATAAAAACAATTCGTATCCGTTTTGTGTATATTTTTAGTCTTAAGAGACGTTCACGTTAGTTTAGTTTTACGCGCCTTTTCTTACGTTGCGTTTTTTTTGTCGTACGCTTTTCTTTTAGAACGAAGCAATTAGTAAGGAACTTGGTTAGTTGAAGATAGCTACAATATTAAATTTAATACATATATATTGTATATGTAGATACTTAAAATTAACCGAAATCAACAAATAATTTAAATTGAAATTTGCGAATAATTTTATAGGTATGTTTTTTATGTGTAGATAAAATTCATCGTATAGGTACCTATGTACATATAATACGACGAAATAACAATGACCGCGACGACAAAACAGTATCGATCTTTTCTCCATAGCCTTCTTGTTTTCATAATAATAACTTTTACATACAATGTCGTAATGTAAAACAATATCTAGGCGAGCAAACGGTGCGCTTTTCAAAGTACATATGTATATATGTAGGTACATATGTGTAACGTTGCATGTTTATGTCCTTAATAATTTCGTGATTAATATCCAACTTTTACAAGTTGTTCGTAGTGTTGGGACTATGTATGTATGTACTAAGGTATATACAACATAGAAGATTTGAATGAACGTAGTAGCTCGAAATATATTGTCGTTTAAAATCATCGCCATTTGATAATTTTCATATTGTGAAGCTTTTCGTATTTCATAGTATCCTGTATGTACATCTTAATCGTCATCTGTTGATAACATAATCTCTCAAGATTGAGATTATGCATCGAGATCCCGAATAGGAATCTTATTCGTAACACAGCAGGCAGTGCCGTTTGCCTTTGCTGCCTTTAAGATGAAGTTATTGCGCTACTCGTCCTTTCGCTGAATGGAAAGTTAATGGTGTTAACTGGATGGAAGCAATAAAGAAGGAATCGTAAAAAATCGTAAAGAAGAAACTGTGTATACATTTATTATGAATGTGGTGCTTCTCGAAATAGCAAGGCGGCGAGAGCGAAGGCGCTAACTTTGAATACCGTGGGAAAATATATCGCTTCGTAAGTTTTGCAGGTGTTCGTTTTCTTGCTAGAAACTTATTTATTTTTCAAGATCTACCCACCACCACCGGCACCTCCGCCTAATACTCCATATCACTTACATACTACATACTAGCGTAGGTGTCGATAAAAGCCAACTTCTAACGACGCGACTGTTTCTTTTATGTACTTATATGCGGTAGACAGATGTAATAATTGAAGATGTACATATGTTGTACCTACCTATGTCAAAATATGTATATTTTAAGGTCATTTTTTTGACAGGTCGGTTACACACATTACTACATACATACAAGATTATTATTTTTGTAAATGTACATTTCTCGCAATACCTGCAATTTTGAACTTGAACATTTTTAATATAAATGAAGCTTTCGGAGCACGTGTTTATACTTCAACAGTAGGTATGAATTTATTCAAGGAATATGTTCTCTCCAAGCTTCATTTGCATCAATAAAAAAATCGATTGCTGCTGTCCCGATTTTTTCTGCGAGAAGTTTACATACGTAGGTATGTACATATACATACATACAAATCTGCAAATCGAAAATGATATAGGTATGTATGTATGTAGAACATACATACATATGAATTTATAGAAAAGAAAATATTAAAACTGGTGATGCGTCGTCAAATTTTGTTCAACGGAGCAAAAAATTGAGCGTTAAAATGAGAAATTTCTTTCTAAATTAAATTATATATAATTCCTTTTATTGTTCGTCGTATTAACATTAAAACGATATAAATTATAACGATTACAAAGACATTTCGTCTACATACATATGTATATTATACACTAGCGCGTATACACGTATGTATAAGCTCATGGTATACATACATACCGTATGTTCACGCAAAACGTACGCCTGTAGATCCTCCCAGCGTTGTATATCTTTTTCTTACGCAACTGGGAGGGCCGTAAACATACTGTATACTCTGTATGTATGTATGTATGTAATAGTGATGGAATGTAAAGATTGGACAGTTTTCATATAGTAATAACGTTCTTATTGACTGTGTTCAATCTTTACTTTCCATGAGTGTACATGTACCAGGATTTTAGTTCCTCTAACATTAATATCATTAGTGTATTTTTGGATTGTATCGCCGTTTAAATTATTCGGAGTTTCGAAAAGAGAATAGAAAAGGAAGAAGTGTTCCTAGTGATGATGGTTTTCCTGATGATCTTTAATAATTCAACTTTTAAGCATCGCACGTATATGTATGTATATGTACTTTACATGTGCTCCCGTGCACATTCATTCACAAAACACCTTATTCACACCGTTTAATGGAATAACTCGCTCGTAATTATACGTAACGTTTCGCATTTGTTTTTAATTAAAATCTGTGAATTGTGCAGAGCGCACTTTCTTTTGTTTCGTTTCACCGATTTAATGAAGCCAGCCGCTTATTCATAAAATAGATAAAACGAGTTTTTCAGCTCAAGAGTTTCTCCGAGTGTCGTGCATATAGTTAAAGGGGGGAAAAACCTTATGTGCTTAAATATGTACATTTATTTACCGAATGAAATGAGAGGAAATACCTGTAATTTGTGAATGATGTTTTTTACTTTGACCATTAGTTAGAATGAAATCTTTAAATATTATTACATCTAGTCAAATAATTAACAAAATACTCAAACGAACTATTTTATCTCGTGCTCTAATATCATTAATGTACTTTATATACATTTATTATCAGTTATCATTATTCAGATGCAATTGTTGTTATAAATTTGTGTTAAGTAGTGGTTAAAACATGATTTTCGGCATATATACATATGCATGTATATTTTACCGATCAAAATGTATTTATTCGTAATTGTAACAATAAAATATTTTTATCATTTTATTAAAATTTCTCTCATAAAACAACACTAATAACAATAACAGATGGCGCCGTACTCGACGATCTAAATCTTTAATCCGTACGTGTTTTGAAAACGCTATAATCTTTTCAGGATAGGTATATACATACATATATCTCTAACACGTAGTCTGCGCGACCTACGTATAAATTTTCATTCAACGGGCACTCGTGCAGATTTCTCACAAGCTCCAGCGGATCTAAAATCACAACCTCGTCGTACATTTTTATCAATAGGGCGCAAGATTATCTTGAATATCTAGTCGTATAGCACCGTCATTTTTTCACGCACCAAAATGAAAACAAACTATCCTAGTTCGGTAGGAAAGAATGAAAAGGTGGAATGAAGAAGTTTCGCTAACATCATTTTCTCTTCTCTGTGATTTTAGAACGGACAGAGTTTCTGTAATTGTAAAATTACGAGGATAGGTAAGTTCATTTTCGTGAACAAAAAAAAGGAAATATCTCCTTTCTAATCCAATAGACCTACTATTTTGTTCCCTTAAGAATTGCAATACATATTTAAGTATGTAGGTACAACCTATGTAATTCAGTCAGAGTTATCGTTTCGCTTATTTTACTGTAACGTATGTATGGACATACAGACATACATATACTATGTATGTATGTAAGTATGTCGGACGCTTTATCTCTAATCCCAAAGGATGCGTGTGGGTTTAGTATTTTCTTCAACAATAACTGGTTCTTACAAAGATATATCCGTATTTATGTTTATATGTCTCACTCACTACTAACTTTATATCATTACTTATGTACATATGTATGTATACACAGTCTAAAGTTGTACCAATTATAATACATAGTATGTCCATAATATGCATGTAATATTTATCATCCGGAAATGCTAATACGATGAGTGAGTCTGTAAACAAAAATACTCAAAGTTAATATACATAGTAATATTATAATAAATAACCCAACAATGGAAATTTGGATCTTCATCTGACATTTATACATCATGCTCAAAAAAAGAAATACATATGTATGTAAATAAATAAATAGTTCTGCAATCGTACCTCCATTTTTGTTTTATTTCGTACGGATTCTTTGGAACTATTGAATTTATACCAAAATTTCTACTAAAATACGTAATACGTGCATAATATTTGTTTATAATTTTATTTTTCTATTATTGTGTGTAAATGTGCGAACATTAGAGATTTGTAACGTGAACAATATCGTCAGAATTGGACATGGTATTAGGTACCTAACATGCATCATACTGGATGAGAGCGGTCGTTTATGATATTTTTCCTACATAGATACATACATACAACTTATTATTCGAACTAGTCATGAAAATCCTTGCAAATTGTTGGCGTCATCTTTACGACTATTCATATCAGAATAGTAAATTCAGATCGTGTAGTATTGGCCTGAGGTTAACAGGTTTACAACCTTGTATGCAGTCGCAAAGTAAGAACAAGATCTAAATTAGCAATAGAGTAGTAGAGTGCAATACCTATTGTTATCTACAAGAATAAAATTAGAAACATAATTCTTATTATTATACAATATTTGTCATCCCAAAGAAAAGTTGTATTTTTATGTAGGTTTTTTTAAAGCAAAAAATATAATTTTCATGTTAAAAAAAAAGATTATTCTGTCGCGTCGTTAATTACTCTTATTTATATGCAATTCCACTGCTGACAGTACAATGTTAATTTGCGAACGGATAGAGAATTATAAATGAAAAACGTCAAAGCGAAGCCTGTAACACGTAGGTAGACCGTAGTTCTGGGTCATGGTTATGAAAAAAATGTTGAAATAAATTTATTAGGTACATATGTAGGTATGTACCGGGTGGCCAGCTAAGAATGCAAAGTGGTGTATGTATCTCGAAAACTATTCGTTCAAAAAGACACGCGCACAAAAAATAGTATATTACTAAAGTGATCAAAAGAAGGTCGTCAAAAAAAAAATAAATTTTAAATAATGAAAATATTTGTACTTGAAAAAAAACGTGCAGGAGCACAATCAGAAAAAAGGACCGATTTTGATATAAAAGTAATGCGTCCTTCGAACTGTCTTGCATCACACCCATTGTATTGCTGGAGCCGCTCATGCGTGGGTTACTCTCCACCACTTTATTTTAATAGATATGTCAAAAGTGTTAAACAAAAAATACTCGAGTAAAGCTTACACTTTAAAAGGCACAACATTTACTCGGTGGATTTCAATGTTCAGTTTAAGATGGCAGTTACGCCCTCTG
Source organism: Popillia japonica (assembly GCA_004785975.1). Taxonomy (NCBI): domain Eukaryota; kingdom Metazoa; phylum Arthropoda; class Insecta; order Coleoptera; family Scarabaeidae; genus Popillia; species Popillia japonica. The sequence continues at coordinate 11,562 of ML218725.1, forward strand.
GCAACCATGTTGAAAATCTGATAATACTTTCCACTTTTTCCGCAAGTCTCTCGGACGAATGGTTTCCGAGATCCATAGAGCACTTTGCATTCTTAGGTGGCCACCCGGTACTTATCCCCACATATGTACACTCGACTCAAAGAAGTTGTAGAACGATTTACATAGCGCTTACATGTAAATCGTTCTACAACTTCTTTCAATCGAGTGCACCTACATACATATTGTACATATACGTACAAAAGAAAAAAGATTAATTTTAAACTACAAATCAGTATACATACTTGGTGAACTACTTAGGTTAGGTACTTTTTGAATTCATCCAAAGTCTACAGATTTTTTTTCTAATTAGAAAATAAAACGTGTTGTAAAACTTGTAAGAAGTGTATACGTATGTAGGTACATTCAATTTAAAAAATTGCATATACCTATACATAAGTATATGTATGTATGTATGTACCTACATATGTAGATAGACAATTCCACACTATAATGTACGAGTACATACACAGATATACCATAAAAACATTAACCTACTTCTTCCTTTCAATCGAAAAGACTAACGTAAATTGCTTCAGCCTTGGGTAAAGGTGAATATGGACATTTTAATGCTAAAAAACGACGATGAACATCTACTACAGCTATTGGCGTTACTAGACACACACATAATTCATTGTTAACGGTTGTTATAAAGATGACGTTATAATATATGTACAATTATAGGCCAATTCAGTGAAATTTAAAAAGAAAATGATATGATTCATCAAGTAAAAGAATTACGTAAACGTATTCTAACGAAATGTGGTTTAATATATCGTACAAATTGTTTTCTAGCTCGTGTATTATTATGTAAAAATCAATTACAGAAGGTATTTCCATAAATACCTATATGTATGTATGTATGTACCTACATACATACTTACATATATCATATATTGGTGTAAGGGGTTTTTCCTGCGAAATATGCAGAGGCACAAGCAACAACATTAATAACATCACCGCATAGGCCGAAAAGCTGTAAAGTTAGTGGTTTACAGAGTAAAACGGCCGCCTCTACACGACACTTTTAATCCCCGTGCACAGACTTAGGATCAAGCATAAAAATTCCTTTACACGGGTATATCATGCCTATGTTATGTACATAATATGTACTGGGCTTTCAATAAATACCGTACCAGTATAAGGGAAGGTATTTATTTCATCGATTTAATAGATACTAGTCGTGGCTTATGTGGCTTGGTTGATTGGCTCACGTGACCAACGAACTGAGTAACACATACTCGAATATTAGCTCACTGTCACGCAAAATAGGGGTGAACGGTATGTATGTACACACAAAACTAGCATTATCTAACACATCGTTCTTTACCCCATTGGCTAGTAAGTAGGGAGCCGCGTGCGTTTCGAACGTAATAAATACCGGTGTCGGTTATGCCACGACAACGACGAAACACCTACCAAAAGGTATACGTTGCAAATATGCACATGAAACTATGTATGTATAGGTAATATGTTTTCGTTCGTTACAATTTAATTTCATTCTTGACTGTATCCATTCGTCGCTCTTCAAACGAGAAACAACAGCATAACGAAAACACAATTCTACAGTGGAAAATAAATAGGTCAACGAGTCCTCAAACTATCCAACTGCATCTGCATCTTTCATCGACAAGCAAGCATAGAAAAGATATGTAGATAGTACGTATGTACATACCTACATAGAAGAAAAAAAACAACAATGAATTTCGCATGATAGAACTTGAAACAGCCGTCATTTGCGTTGTCACTATTTTAAGCGTTTCGTAAAAAAAAGAAACTTTTGACGAATCGTTGAAAATACTTTAAACTTGAAGTTGGGTGAGGCTTTTAAACTGCCGTTCGGTTGTTTTTCCTTCTTCTTTTCTGATGGTCTTTGCCTTCCCTTGGTGAATTTCCAAATAGGACAAAGCGCAGCTTGTTGAAGGGAGGAGTTAAGAAGGAAATAGAAGTGCAGTAGTAAAAGAATTCAGGACATGCATCCCGCGCATTGACTGTTGCAATCGATATATATATATGTATGTATATGTACATACATACATATACATCAAATGATTTCTTAGGCGTACTTTAGGGAATCCATATTTATAGTATAAAGATATGAATCAAGGGCAAGATAGTCTATAATATAGAGGTAAAGTTGGGATAACGATCGATATCTTAATGCCGTTATTGTACGTAGGTACATACCTACATATATCGTTCCTTTCGTCTTTATTAAGAAGTTATCTAAGAAGAAAATGGGATACCAAATTCACAGCGGTGATATATAACTAAAGTAGGCCTTGAATAATTAAACGGGTATTTTAGATCCGGTATTCACGTGAACACCGTACGGAAGATAGTCGTCTATTGTTTTCCTTCTTTTTTTTTAATTTTAAACGGTTTTGGATGGCTTACTAGGCGAATCGTTTCATGTATTGCTAAATAAGGAGCGACGACATGTTTATTTCCCTATCCGTACGTACAACATCCATATGGACACCATCCAATCGTTTAGCTAGGAGCCCAAACATATCAGGCAACAAATGTATAAAACTTGAACTATGCCAAATGGTTAAACCTTTGCGATAGGTTATAAGAGGACATTTGGAAAGACGGTTAAAAGTTTTTTCTTTGCTACTCACAAGAGCTTCTACGTGCCCTGAGGGACAAAGATGAGGAAGAGATGAAATTGGAAAATCTCTTAATAAATCTATAATGATCCAAGTTCAATACTTTCCTCTGTCTAATGCTATTTAAATGTTTGGGTGAATTCGGAAATCGAAATGTCGCGATAAAACTTGTTAATGACGGAGCAAATTGTAGTGAATTCTTTCCTAATTTATAATAGCGATCCGTTTATTAAGCATGGAAACACTCGATCGTCACGGGCATTTCTAGCTACAAACTAAACGTGGCAATTAATTATTATTATGTGCAACGCCACTGTTCTAGTTGGAAAAAGCCGCAACCTGCTACATATACATACAAGTAAATCGGATGAGTCATCCTATTGAATAGCTGGGCGATATGCACACACTATGTCGAAACATAGGCGTGCGTACGGTCGGTTGGCGTGCCGGCCGTTCAGAGGATACTTTGATACGATACGGTGTATGTGTGTGTGTGCGCGCGCGAGAGGGAGACCCAACCGAGTTGTCGTCCTGCGTTCCATCTTTTCAGATTCGGCAGTTACCGTATATTGTACATATAACGTTGGGTGTGACCTAGTTCCTTTGCGCACACACACACACAGTTGATGGGAACCCAGGCAGTTCGTAACACCGCGACCAACAGTCGCATACCAGCCCGCTATGACTTAACATGGTAGCAGCAGATAATTTGCCGGTCAGATCGAACCTGCTGAAGTCGTTGCGCGAAACGTATCATTTTCTTCGTATCTGATCACCGCGCATTCTGATATTCGTCCGTGCTCCTCTTCGCGAAACATCAACGATACATACTTTACATTCGTTATGATATCAATATCAATTGCATTACTACAACGATATTGTATACAACATACATGTGCATGTATGTAAATGTGATTTAGAAACAAAACAAGTTATGACGTTCGGAGGATGTGTTACGAAAAAAGTGAAATCCTTCTTTCAGTCTCTTCAGAGAACAACAACTTGCGTATGAATGTAAACTGATGAACGGTTTCTAATGCGAAATACATTGTAGACGTTTCAATTGGAAAAGTAAGTTTCATTTCATGTTTAATAAATTTTAAATCAATCGCATACCATATACATATATTCTATCTAGTATATGAAATTAAAAGTCAAAGGTTATACATCAGCAATGTACATCTGTACTACGTACGTATGTCTGTAGGTGTGTGTGTATAAGTTTAAAGAATTATATTAAACTTGATCGCGTGTCTTCTTTCATGTTTACCTATTTGCCATTAACTACTAGGTCCTCCCGGCCTCTTTAAAAAAAAATATATATGGTTCGAACTTACCCTCCTCTTTTATTAGTGGAATTTCTCCGTTTACGTTTCGTTTTTGAATATTATATGTATGTATGTATGTATGTATGTATGTACCATATAACAGAACTCGTAACACACCGAACAAAAAAATCTCTATTGGGGTGATACAATACTCCTGATGATATTATGACTAATGTATCGTTTAAAGCGGTCGTGTTTCATATATAGGTGTACATATGTATACGTGTATGTACATATACGGAATAACGTTTTCAAGCTTTTTTAAATGAAAAGCTTACTGTTTGCACCAGAATAGAATAAAATTGTATCTCGTTACCGTTTATATATACCTATCCAATACGAATTTTCATTCATTATAAGAATGTAACCGTGCGAAATTTAGTAAGTAGTCAAAACACATGTTCGTTTACTATTAACATGTGATATATCAATTGAGTTATGACCAACGGTATAACAATCGCTAATTTACAACATTTTCTTTCCTTACATACAAGTATGTATGTATGTAGATATGCAGAGTTCGTTAACCTGATTATGCTAAATTTATATATGGACTTTCTCTCTTGAATATTTTAAACAAAAGATTATTACTATAAATGTATCTTAAGAAGAAACACTGTTTTAATATTTAAATATGTATACACATATGTATGTATGTATTTAACTGTTTAAATTGAAGCAAATAATATTGTCGCGCTATCTAACAATAACGGTTTGTAATAAAAATGAAAGAAGCGACGACATTTGTAACTTGGAAATCTTTAATTTTGAAGTTTTTAAAAACAGGAGGTTTCCGGAAAGTTTTTGAAACTTAATGCATATAGCATTAACGCGTTACTTTATAGAATGAAACCATTTATAATCAGACGTGTGAATCGTAAGAAATGTTTTTAAAATTGACCTGAGCCCTGAGCTAAATAAGCACTTGTCTTGCAAATAGTGGCTTCTAGATTAGCTGTTAGACCGACAATATAATTCCCGGTACGTGTCGTTCATTGCTATCCGCTATTACACGTAAATTACAACAGGCAATTGTTGTGCGGTAATTGCTTATCTTGTATTGGAAATACATATCGATTTGTATGTTGTACCTACCTGACATGTAACAGAAAAATGATATCATTACGGAAACCTCTTCCCTAAAAAAATTACCTCTTCTGATTTTATCTGAAATAATAAAATTTCGAAATATAGTAAATTTCTTGATATAACTTGCGTGTACACGATGATCTGGAACATCATACATATGTATGTATGTATATGTACATACATAATGTATAGGTATGTAAGTGAATGAAGATTTACAAACGGTTTGTAATTAATAACAATGCTATTACATATTTGTAACAAAATAATATGCTTGTGTATCCGAAAAATGTAAATAAACATAGGAACGTAGCCTTGAAGCACACCGGATGTCCAGACATAATAAACAGAGATATTAAGATATATGAAATTGAATCAAACACGATGTTAGAACGTTTCCAAATAATATTCTAGAATATTAAATTAGAAATGAGCTACGTCTGTACATACGTACATACATTTCGTTTTAGATAATAAACACACTTTTGACATCAAGGTTAAGATCATAGTATTACTACGTATGTATGTATATGTACTTACATATGTACATAGTTAATGTAATCAACTTTTTAAATGGAAAACGATAAAATAACTAAACATAAATGCTACAAATAAACATTTTGCGATGTTTGCTGTAATGGTGTAATATGAAAATCCCCAAGATTTTTTTCTTTTTCAGAAAAAAAAATCCCGGTTTGTTTTATATGTACCTACATATTTATAAAAATCATTACTTCACCATACCATCGATCAAAAGCGAGGCGAGTAAAGAATATAAAAGCATTTAAATTATAGGTAGGTAAGTACATACCTATTGTCCCCGTAACGGAGATAACAAGCAAAGCACACACATTAAACGTAGAGTAGGTATTACGCGTAGTAGACAAAAAGAAAATCCAAGAGATCGTCCTTCAGACACTCACTTAAAGTGTGCTGAAATATTACGCTTTTCCACCCTTAGAAGTTTATCGTTCATCTTCTCGCCGGTAATGAAAGTTCTAAAAAGATGTGCCTTCTTAGCCATGCATGCATGCATAGTATGTAGGTACGTACAGGCTCTTGACACCTCGAGAAAGTAATCTTTTTTAATTTACCTGGCTATCTACCTCGTAAAGTGTAGACAGAAAGCTGTTCTAATAAGTTTTGAAGATGGAAATTCCGACGACAAAATTATTAGATTTTAGGTTAATACGGCCTAATAGTTGTTTTCTCTTACCTACGTA
>ML218725.1:17856-40196 GCA_004785975.1 Popillia japonica
GTACCTACATCGTCTCCTTTTTGGAATTATAGCTTTGTGTAATTAATAAAGTTGTTTTGTCAACTTATATGTACATTCAGGAAAGAAATATAGCAGAATGAAACGTAGCTCGCTTGCCATGAAAAACGTTGGTTGTGCGGAAATGCTCCATCCTGCATCCTTCAGCTCCGCGGTGCTCATTTTCTAGCTGTGAAATAACACAACATTTTCAGAAGTAACGTTCACCTTTTACAATTATACAGATACAGCTTCTCTATTCGCAGTTCCTTCTATAGAAATACGAATCAATGCCATGAGTAAAATCAGCTGTATAACCATCAGCACCAAACGGTGACTCTCCTATCGTGAAGATCGCCTTAAACGATGAACTTGAGGATTTTCTGCAAACCAGATTCGTCAGTATTGTCGAGTATTTACTCGCTAATCGTTCAGAGTAAAATGTGCCCCAACTGTCCATGAAATACGAAGAAATAACCATTCGAATTCTATTTCCACCTGAGCCATTACTCGCAAAGAAAAATCGTACCTAGTAGGCAAATTTGTTTCCTTTAAGTCAAACAACACAAATTATTAGTTTATATACAATATGGATATATTTTTAAGAATTTCGCGCAAAATTTTCTAAAACCATGGTATACAGCACTTACAATCGCTTGGATATCGCATTTGCACTGCTGATCGCTGATGTCCTCATTTTCATGAAGAACTTCTGCAATTTTGACCTCCCTTAGACCAATTCTCGGTCTTCCTGATGTCTTGGTAGGTATAGTGTGGTTATCTACATATATATTTAGATCTTGTGAGTGTGTACCAATTTAAACTTTTTTTAAGAACGAGCTAACTATTATATAACTTATAAAAACTTAAGGTAACTGCTATTAAAGTTGCTATAATCATCAACATACATTATGCACTAAGTATAATAATAATATTATGTATGTTTATATGTCGATATCGTGTAGATACGTCTATGCATACACACCTTAGAATGCTAAGAATGTAATATGTATTTAAAAAACAAAGGGGAGAAGCTGTTACATATGTACATACATATGTGCATGACATAAGTACCAAATACATATGTACATAATACAAACCGCCATATTTGGGACACTCGAGTTGTAAGCAATAAACTTCTAAAGAGGTATCATTCATTTAATAACATGACAGCGACTATTATTATTTTATTGACAAATTTTGGTATTGGCGGTCGGTCTTCTGTGGATATTGGGATGTACATATGTATGTATGTACATACATCCCAATAGTGGTAATGTAGGTACCTACTAAGTGCGAGCATTAATTTTTTAGTCCCGTTTTTATTGTAAATAGTCTTACAATATTTCGAATTATAAAATTTAAATAACATGCACAAAAATAACTGTGAATAAATTATTAATATATTGTTTCAGGTGGAAGTAGGCGATGTGATATTAAAAGTAAACGAAACAGATGTTAACAGGTTTAGTACAAAAGAAGGTAAGATCCATTGCATACCTACATCTAACACTAATACTAATCCTATCGTACATATGCTGTATCTACATACATATTATCTCACAATTGAGATATTCTCATTATGTATGTGTAATTTGGTTTCTAATAGGTATTTTAACCCAAATTTTCATGTACACTGTGAACTTATTATTATTTTAATCTTATTAGATACTTACTTAGATGATGTATTAAGTTGCGGTAGCGTATTTCCTTCTATATTAAGTTTATCTTCTTCTATTGTCATCATATGTTAGTCAGTGTAGATTTCGTTTCTCTAATATTCGTGTTCGTGAATAGACCTGTTACGTTCCTCAAAATTTCATCTGTTAACATAACACACGTATTTGTTTTTGTCTTTTTGTTTTTTGGATTAACATAACGCATTTTGCTTGCAGTTCTAAAATGCCTACGTCTCTCTACAGATCCTGTAACATTAAAAATAAAAAGGGGTAAGGTACCTAATATTTTAGGGTTAGGTTTTTTATTGTCTTTCCTATTCTTTCCTTTTCTTTTTTGTAATATGCATATGTATTACTATTATGATTATTATTATAGCTACTAATAGATGATACAATAAAATCGAAAATAAGCAGACTTTAACAAGTTAATTTGTACGGTCAGTTGGGGTAAATACAGTGCGAGCAACAAAAAATGAAGCGTGCTGATTCTATATTTGTTTCTAATTCTATCAAGACTATGTTCTAATTAGATCGTCTACCCATAACGCGTTTGAATTTACTGTCAATTTATTGTCAATATTACTCATGTTGTTTGTTTGTATTTATATTATAGATTATCTTGATGATTCCTACCCATATATGTATAGTTCGTTTCACCATATTAAAACGGGGTTTGGCACGCTCCAATCATTGTCGCTTGCATTGTACAAGACGGGGAAGAAGGACTTTTTTTGACAACAACGAATCGTTAAGCTTAAAAAAAATATGACCCAAATGTGAGAACATGTATAATTTAGAAACGTTAACGTAATAGGTACCTAGTATCTATGTAGAATCCATAGCATAGAATCCTGAGCAACTCTCGTGTTTTCCTAATTTAAATATGACATATAGGTAAATAGTCGCGTCGCATTACTCCAATTGATCTTACATGTTTTTAGAACTTTATCATGCGATTAGATTGTTTTAACCAAACATGCATGCCTCATTTCTCGTTACTGTAGTATGGTTTTAAATGTTGCAAATAGTACGTAATCTGCATATCTTCATGTGCCTAGGTATAAAATCGATTGGTAAATTGTGTCCAAAATGATATATTGTACTAGATTCAAATTTATTTACTAGAAACTTGAAATATTCAATAATAATAATATTTATAAGTAATGGAACCTTTCCGGGAGGGGAGGAGGGAGGGACAACAAAATAGAGAATATTTTTTTCAAACTACAACAAAATAACTCGCACCGCACTTTGACCAAACAATTATACTTGGTTTTTGTTTGTATTTTAGAAACGTTTTTTACATACATATGTAGGTATTTTTTAACACACTTTGTATTGATAAATTATTTGACGGGGCGGGGGCAGGGGGGTTCAACAGAGAGGGATAGAAATACACATAATATACTTACCTACTTACTTATTTTATATGTTATCTTTTTCGCAGACCCAAAAATAAAAGCGAGCCTGCGCAAGCACCTACTTTCGCATGGCGACTCGGATATGGCAGCTGTACATAAGGGCGGCGGCGGCGGCGGTCTTGGAAACAGTACTGCCTTAACCAATACGGTTTACGCACATCAGAGACCCGAACCGGCAATTCATCAGGCATCTCACGCCGGTACTAATGGCAGCTATCCGGAACAGGAGCCGCTCCTATCATCGTCGTCAGGTGGCAGCAACAATCGGCTGGTCGTCGTCGACGACGAAGAGCGACTGCAATGGGAGCCCTTGCTCGCCAACAACAGTCCCGATCAGAAGGCCAAGGGCCAACCGAAATTCGAGGCGTTCACGATGACCGGCGAGTACATCATTAACATCTCGAGAACGCAGCAAAGTTTAATACCGAAACAACAGAAGAAAGTAAGTCGTCGAACGCCGTAATGCCTAAATGCGTAATTGTCGGTTGTCGTTGTTGGAATTTCAGGCGGATAATTTAAGGTATCACAATAGTCACACGCATCACCTCCGCCATCAGCACAATTCCGTACCGAACAGTCCGAACGAGATGGACATCGGCTACAGGAAGAACCATTGCAAGTCGGGATCGAATTCCGCCAACACATCTCCAATAAGTGCCAACAAAAGGGACTCGCCGATCGGCGAGCACGCCAAATCCTCCACGTCGTTCAACACAACGTTTGTGAGGACGAGTCGGTCGGAAGATCAACTGCAGGACACGAAGAACATGAGCGCCGTCGACATCGAGATCGACGACGACGTCACCAGTTCTTTGAATACGTTACTGGATACCAGGCCAGATTCTGGTTCGTATACATACTACATATATTATTTGTAGGTGTACATACATACATGGTGTGTCCATAAAAAGGAGAATAATGTCTCCAGTGACCGACACGTTACAGTTTAGAAAGGGTTTCAAATAAAATTCATGTTCTTACTGAAACAACTGATACACATACGTACATATGTACATATTATGTATATACGTAATTGATTTTCATTGATGTCTTCTTTTGTGTCATCTAAATGCCAAAGGACAAGTTTTATTTGAAACTCTTGGCTAAATCGTAATGTCCACGACGCACGTAATCTGTGAAAGAAATCGCCGCGTCAGCTCGCATTAAACTAAACCCGGACATGTTGAGCAGGTTCCACGAACAACGTGTGTTCGTCGAGCAACAACAGCGACCGCATCGTGTGGACGTACAACGCCCCGGTGACGACCACCTCCGAACAGCACAAGCTGGCGCACACCCTCTCCAACGGTAGCGGCGGCTCGTCACACACGTCACCCTCATCCACCAGCCCGTTGAGGTCCGGCTCGCCTGTTTCGCCAACATCCATGTCTTCCTCGGTGATGTCCAGCCATTCCGGTTCGAGACGGTATCCCCCGTACACGCTCGCCAACGGCCCGCACACCGACTCCGGCCACTACAACCAGACGAACGGCGATCTGAGCGTCTCGGAGGCGATCAGCAACATCTCCAGTCCGGACTATCACGACGACGACAGCGTCGGCATCCGGGACTGCGTCATGGAGATTAGTGATCACAGTGATAGTGATAGTACATTGTTGGTGAGCGAACCCAGGCACAGACACGCCGCCGGCGACGGTACCGGTAGTGCCGCGAGTAGTAGTGGCGGTGATCATAGGATTGTGATACAAGTTAAAGGACCCGAGAAGGATAATAGTAGGAACGCTAAATTTAAGGTAATTTATCTGCTAGCATATTAAGGAATGCAGGAAATGATTATTTACTTGATGGAGTAAGGTTAACAAAAAAAAATCCGTAAATAAATCTTCCGAAATGTTATGCGGATGGTACCTATACTGAATATAACGTATCCGGCAACAGCAGCAGTAATAACACTCTTTGCGGAAACTTGTTTAGCTGCTTTGTCTCTTAAGACGATATTGTAATATATCTAGTGCTCTATTCTAATACATAAAAATATAGAAAGATGAGCATTATTTTTCAGTATTCAGTAAACAGTCAACAGTGAATCTATTAATTCTGGTGTCGGCAAAAGATTCTTCAAAATCCAGTCAACGTAAAATTCTAAAACTTGCAGGTACATAGATCCAAAATGGTGACATGTACAAATACCGGATCAGCTTTTTAATATTGGTTTTGGTTTCTTTTTAACATCTCGCGCTTATGTGAGACAGGGGGGTGTATTACATACATATAATACGCATTAATTCATCGATAATTTGATCGCACAACAATCGGATAGCCGAAGTTTAGACGCGCGGCACCACACTCAGTGACTGAGTACAATTAGCTGATATCCAAGCGCGCGCTTTTTGTTACGATTTACGTCTTGTTAGCTTCATTGGTTTTATCAGACGCTGCAGTATTGCCCTACCACGTGCACTCAACATTATTGCTATTGGATCGTAAGTTTAATTAGGCCTTGACGTAAACGATTGCTAATAACATTTTTAATAAATAATTACCGGTGCAGTCGTCAATTTAATTAGTTTCTAATTGTAACACAGACATCAAATGATACATTGGACCAAGATTTCGACGACGATAGGGACAGCACGTGTCGAGATACTTCATTGAAGGAGCATTCGCCGACCAATTCGTCGGAGGACGACAGCAGCGACGTAGACAGTCTCCTCAGTTTCCATTATTCCCCGAAAGCCGTGGACATGCCGTCGGCGATACGATTGGCGAAACGACTGTACAGCCTTGACGGTTTCAAGAAATCCGACGTTTCGAGGCATCTGAGTAAGAAGTAATTACACCATCGGAAATGTTAAAGACGGGGCCTATCTTTTATAATGTGTTTCGTTATTCTGTTGCAGTAATGATTTTAGTAGGGCCGTCGGCGACGAATATTTAAAATATTTCGATTTCGAACAGGATACGTTAGATATAGCATTGAGAAAGTTCCTCAAACAGTTCCCGTTGACCGGCGAAACGCAGGAAAGGGAAAGAGTACTAGTGCCGTTCTCGAAGAGATTCCTCGATTGTAACCCGGGTTCATTTAATTCTCAAGGTTCGCGCGCGCATTACCTCCAAATTTGTATGTTTATTTTAACAATATTATTTGTTCCGAATAGATGCGGTCCATACGTTAACCTGCGCTATCATGTTGCTCAATACCGATCTGCACGGCCAAAATATCAATCGCAAGATGACATGTAACGAATTCATCGAGAACCTATCCGGTTTGAACGAGAAAGAGAATTTCCCGAGGGAAGTGCTGAAGCAATTGTATCACGCCATCAAGAATAACCCGCTGGAATGGGCGTTGTAAGTTTCCAATCGTCGTCGTCGTCGTCGTATGTCCGTCAACACGAGCATCATGAGCATTTTATATCAATTTCAGGGATGACGACTTGGATGAGGGCAACACGCAAACGCAAATGAAAATCAACGATCAGAACGTGTGCGGCAATCCCTTCTTAGAGGTGCCGAATCTGAACGCGACGGAATACAAAAAGGGTTACGTGATGAGAAAATGCTGTTACGAGGCTAACGCCAAACGAAGTGAGTATGTCGTATGCTAAACGGCAGTCAGTGCAGTGTCCCAAATTAAACAAACATGTACAATATTATTATTCTTATTATGAGTAATATTATATTAATTATCTCTATTATTTTCTGTTTTTTGTTATACGTAACTCTCTACTAACTTGCTACAGAAGTATATGGTAAGATAATATATCTTCTTTTTCGTGCAGAATTTGTCTATTTTTATACATATTATCTACTTGTTTTATTATTTATTATTATTCTTGATATAAATGTATTCTTATTATTAATTGTACAATACTGAGCAAAAATATTGAGTCTTTTTTTATTGTTTTTTTATTTGTAGTAGTATTATATCCGTTTTTATTTTACAACATAGCCCTTATTTCTGAAGGATTGATTACTATGTACATACGTATAATATTTATCTGTCGTTAGTGAGTTATGTTTGCTCACTATTGTACAACGTATATAATATTAAAGTTCACATTTTTATTTACACCTTACCATTGTCTTCTGTGTGTGCGTGTGTGTGTGTGTTCTCTAAACATTGTTTCACTGTTCAACTGTTTTGTTTATGTTTTAAGTTTTTCTTTGTTTGTGGTTTTGAAAGGCTTGAAATGCTTCTTTTAATACAGAGTATGCGTTAGTCGCTGGCATATTGCGTCTTATTCATTTTGTCGTTTATTTCTCTTTTTGTTCTCAACCCATTTGTAATCCATAACTCAACAACACAAACTCTCATTATTATAATATACCTACCTACCTACCTATTATATGTATAGTATTAACTCGCTTAAATGATGCGAATAACTCTCTTATCGATGTATGATGTTATGTCTATGATGAGGGAACTGTGAATTATCTCTTCTTATTGTTGTGCATAGTTTTTTCTTTTAGTATTCATGTCATAAAATAAAGATATTCACGTTTCTTGATAAACTACAATAATTAATTTTTTCAGAAATCTCTTGCATATTGAACGCGATATTGCGCCTCTTTACTTTCTCCACAGCTTAATACAGTCTGTTGTGGGATAAAGTAGGGAGTATGGTCAAGTAAACGTGTTTTAAACGGAAAGGAATTTAGGATTTATGAAATTTTGGATGTAAGTGCAATGGGGCCAAATGCATTTTTTTTTAATTCGAATGGCACACTCTGTATATTTTTGCAGATTTTGAAATAGCTTGATATTTCGAATTCGGCAATAATACCCGAAAAGTTTTACTTTTTGCGTTAAATTGCGCTTATCTGCTGTGATATTGATTGATATTGTAATATGTAGGTACACCACACATTTGAAAGATGAATAACTTCAATAATTGACAGTTAGGTAAAAGTATGTACATAATATGTAGGTAGATACACTCACGATAAAAGTAGTAGAGACGGCATCAATATTTGTATGGCAAACAAGCGAATATTGTTGCTGCGCTTAACCGTCTCGAATACCTTTACCGTAAGTGTACATGTATACATGTTGTTGGTATTTCTATAAAAATATGTTTATCTAACGCAATTTAATCAAATTTGAATCAAACAACATACATAAATCTAGCGTAGCTACAGGCAGACAATATTTAATAATTTAAATTGCCGACATTAATTATCATAAATATACTTACATACATACAGATCTACATATACGTACATACAAACATATATTCTGCATAGCATGTTGCAATACAAAATAGCTGTTTCGAAGGCCTTTGCTGCATTTTTCTAGCTCCATTTCACAAGCGTAGTTGGAAGATGTTCTACTGCACGTTACGCGATCTCGTCCTCTACTTGCACAAGGACGAGAACGGATTCCGGAAAAACCAAATGGGCGATAATTTCCATAACGCCATCAGGATCCATCACGCCCTCGCCACCCCCGCCAACGATTACACGAAGAAGCAGTACGTCTTTAGATTACAAACTGCAGATCAAGCCGAATATCTATTCCAAACGAGGTATGTATGTAAGTCATTAATAATGATAATAACAATTCCCTCCATCCTCCACGATTCCGTGTGTCATTATGGATGTTTCTATTCGATTTTTAGTGATTCGAAAGAACTGCAATCTTGGATAGATACGATCAATTTTGTGTGCGCTAGTTTTTCTGCCCCACCGTTAGAAGCGGCCGTAGGGTCACAGAAAAAAT
Organism: Popillia japonica; assembly: GCA_004785975.1. Classification (NCBI taxonomy): domain Eukaryota; kingdom Metazoa; phylum Arthropoda; class Insecta; order Coleoptera; family Scarabaeidae; genus Popillia; species Popillia japonica. Next base: position 26,637 of record ML218725.1, read on the forward strand.
TCCAAAGACCGTTACTACCGTGCAGCCATACGAAACTTGGTTTGGTAAATGTTTAGTTTTTGGTTTATCTTTATTTTTCCTAATTACATCGATCAAGTAATACATATGTACGTATCGATTTATATGTGTATTTGTTTTGCTGTTTTTAGCGAGAACAATTACGAGATCACGAGGAGAGAGTAATGAGACTTGAAAACGAATTGGACGAACATAGAAAAGCACCACCTGAACGCGGGGCAAAATCCCTCATCGTACAGAACTACAAAGAGAAAGAGGCCTATTTAATATTCGAAGTAAGTAATTATAATTCGTAATAATAATTGATGATTGTTGTTGATTCGGTTGCAGCTAAGAAGGTATAGTACGTACGTGAACGTCCTGAAAGCGAACGTATCGAGGTTCCCCGAACCCGGCGGTATCTGCGTGCTGGAGAATAGCATCGGCGAAATGGAGGACGAGGCGAGCGGCGGCGTCTCGTTCTTAGAAGGCAACGTGGGACCTATAGTGCCGCCGCCGATACCCGAAAGAAAATCCCCACCTATAAATAGGTACAGTTACAGACAAGCTATCTATAATAATCGAGACATGCTCAATGGAGAAGCTGAGATCGATTGATGATGATCGATGATTGTGGGTTTATTCTCAGCATGTGTGCTTTGAAAGCGTTTTATTATTATGTATTTCTTATCATCATCATCATCATCTTTAAATATCTGTCTGTCTGTTCCATATTCGTCTACATATATTTTTTTATTTTATTTACATATACAGGATGTCTGTATAAGGTTTATTTATCTGTAGGTATATATGTATATCTTTACAAAATGATAATATAATTTCCTATGTAATTAAAGTATACTCTAATTTACACATTTGAAATTTTGTACAAAAACCAGTTCAGCTGTGTAATCGTGATACATCAGAGCAAATTTTATGCAAATATTACAGTCATTTTTAGTAGAAGATTAGAAAAAAATAAGTAACTTTATCACTAACACTTGAATACTATCATCAATTATTAATGATGATTAAAGATAAAGTGTGTGTGTGTGTGTGTGTGTGTGTGTGTGTAGGGTTACATATTGCGACTACGAAACCCTACGGTATTATTTGAAATCTTTTAACGACACCCTGTATATATGGATTGGTATGGTCTTGTTGGTTTATTTCTTATTATTCTTCTGTTATCATATCTACTGTGTAGGTAGGTAAGCTATGATTAGAGTATTTGAAAAATTAATTATTGTACGTGCGTATATAGATACATACTATGTAGGTATATTGAGCTAAAAGAAATGACTCGTACTTCAAACGATATGGCCTTAGGGAGGTATAGAAGAAACAACATTTGAATGATCGCATTGGGCAACTGTAATTACAGACGGACGGATATTTCGGGTAGAAAGATTCGCGAACAAATGTAAAGCGCAATGTAAATTTCATTTTTAAAAATAGTTGCATTTACTTTTTATATTAAGAAGTATGTAATGTCGAGACGAGACTAGAATTCTGAACTAGATTTCGTAAGCATAAGCTGTTTTTTTGGCAAAAGTATTTATTGCTATTATATGTATATGGATAAAACATACTGGCAATTTTCAATAATATAAATTTTTACTATTACCTATAGAAAAATGTTTCCGATACGTCACTTATTAGGAAACGATTTAAATAAGTTTATACTTTTTAATATTATTTTCAGATACTTTTCCCCTCGATACTACATACATATATGTATGTTATACATGTTCTTCAAATACTCTACATAGCAAATTTACTATTTGATCTCAGATCATCATCATAGTCGATTTTCATTTATGGTTTCTATATAGAATTACTGAAATAGAAGAAAAATACATTGGCATGGGGATAACTATTAGAGAATTGGTGCCATCATCTGTTTTCGTTCATGTCGTCTGACTGCCAAACGATATCTTAAATAGCTTTCGTTTTTTTTTAATTTCTTCATTTTCAGTTTAGTATTTTTAATCGTATACCTATATGTATGTATGTACATAGTATCTTCACATATTCGTAGTACAAACGAATTAAATCAAAAGAATATAGAAATGATTCCGGAAATTTATTGTATAAAATATGAATTCTCAGATTGGCACGTAAATTGAAAGTGAAGATCTTTTATTTAATTTTTTTCATAGTTTTCTACAATATACATACGTTCTATTTTTCACTTTTTTCATATACATATGTTGTTGACTGTGCAGTTAAATATGACGGAAATTAATATTAGACGTATGTATTTAAAATTTTATCAAAACATATTATCGTAACAAGTATTTAATTGCACGGAAACAAATATTCTTTTGATTGGTTGATAGGTATTAGCTAGCTTCTATACTATACCTCTACACTACAACATTTTATTTTCAACAATAATTTAACTAAACAACTGCTCAGTTCATATGATTAATTATTATCATATAAACATTTAATCCATATTTATGTACATTGTATAATGAAGAATGAAGATTTTTTTGTTTTGAGACAATGTACGATCTTTTTATATTTTTGTATATAAAAGAAAATAAAGGAAGACAAAGATGATAGTATATTACGTGCGTGTGTACGAAGACGTTGAAAAAAAAAAAAAGAAATATTACAGGAATTCAATTTATATAATTACAAAAAGTAGCGATTTTTTTAGCAATTATGTCTAATGTAAATTAGTGAAATTTGATGAAATGAAAAGTCAATGATTATGTGACGATTCTGCAACACCATTTTATAGGATTGTGGTGGTCTTTATTTCTGTTATTTAGTACTAAGTAAGAAAAAAAATGTATATTTGTCTTGTATAAACCGTAATTAGAGTTAAACATTTTTTGTTCGTTTCGGAATTCTTTCTAAAAACAGAATAATTAATATATATATATATAAATATTTATTATTACATATTACTGCTATACATATGCAAAGTAATACAGAAAAATGAACAAATAAATATCTTTAGAATAATAAAACAGAATTTCTTCTTAAAAAAACAATCAATAGACACGAATCGACATATTTCGCGACTCTTTTAGTCGCTTATTTTGTTAAAATAGGAGGTATATAACGAACAAAACACCATCCATGCATCTCTGCTGCACATGTTTGGTTGAAGCTAAATAAATAAAATATGTCATTTGCTTTTTCTAGGTGTAATATCTCAGTTGTAATTAAATACTATCCAAAATATGAGTCCCCGCAAACAGTAAGGTTCGTTAACAACTTAACTACTACTACTACTACTACTGTAAGACAAAAGTTTTTTAATTTCTTCAAAAATAACATTAATATTCGGAAAATGTCGCCAAAGAAAAATACTAACTCTTCAATTATTATTTCGATCGATTGAAATTTTCAAATACGTTTTTTATACACTTACTTACATTATACACACCAACAACAACAATTTTTCACAGTTTGTTTTTATTCCACATCCTCCACACTACATTTATCTTTTTCAAAATAATAAAAGCTACAATAATTTTGCCTTCTTTTTTATTATTATCATTTGCTTTAATGTTTACGCTTGTGAATTACCCAACAGCCCTCACAACACACGAACAATATGCTATACCAATACCACTCACAACGACATATGTTTTTCAATTCGATTAAATATTCGCGATTAACGCGTAAGATTAATGAATACATTCTATGTATTTTGGCTATAACTACATATGTACATATTTACATCAAAACAACATTTACATTTATATAAATTATAGATCCATGTAAGTACATATGCAAAATCAAGATTGCATATTACTTATGTATATATAGACCTAATAAGTTCGTGGACACGCCAAATAGGCAGCCCTTGCCGAAGCTTACTATCTTTCACATCCTAAATAGCAATAGCTTCGGCAAGGGTTGCCTACCTGCCGTATCCACGAACTTATTAGGCCTAGGGTACCTACATACGAACTTACATAATATGTAAACCTACATTACTTTGTAAAACCGAGATATTCTAAAGAATAAATACATATCGTCGTTGTCGTCGTGGATATTTAACCGCATACGACTGTAAAAATACGTGGGTGCTAATAAAAATACTAACGCGCTACTACAGCTTCGATCTAATTATTACAGTCATGATGAGAGATGATTAAAATGAAGCAGATGTATTGAGAAATTTATTAGTGATTGTTGATATTGAAATGGAAACTCAATTACAAAAGACTGCTGTATATAACTGGGTATAAACGCATTTATTATTAAGAGTGTCCCTTCATACGTATCCGCACGCACACATAGATGTACACGTGTTTAGTTTGAGTAATATACGTGTAGTAACACCTTTTCGCCATCAATAGGTACCTAATATATAATAACCTAAACGATCACGTGTTAATTTAGACGGAAAGAAAAGTAGAAAACAGTCAAACGTGCATAAATCATATCAAGCATTAGCAACAACAAAATTGTACTGAATGCGAATATACGTGTATGTACGTATGTATATCAAATGTCATCTCGTCATGGACAACGTAGTAGAACAGCGCAGCAAACAAGCGGTTCAAACACCTTTCAATCATTGTTGAACGCTGCTGTGTAGTATTACTTACAACATATATTATGAATTATGCATACGAAACGTTTCAGTGAGCCAAAATATCATACAGATATGTACTTATGTACATATAACAACATACATATGTAGCTAGACACATTAGACTTATGCTTGTTTTTTATTCCTACGTCAGACTACCTATAGAGCTTGAATAAATAAAGTAAGTAAAATTGTATTTTTTTTATATTCCTATTATAGATACTTATGAACGTATTGAGAGATACATAAATGACCTCCTGTATCTATACATATTTGTCAAGATGACATCAAACAATGTCTGCTTCATTGTAATTAATTGATAAAAGTAGTGTCTGAACGATCACATTTTTGTTTGTTTGTTTTCCATTTTCTCCCGTTAATACTATTAATTTAGATACCCATCGATTTATTAACATAAATTTATTAAAAATGTAAATGAACGACAGCGTACTACCACCAACGCTTTCTTCTGATATTATTAAATTGGCATCAGTCCAACAAGTTCTCCTATGCATGCCTCGCTTTTGTTTCTAATGTGTACATAAAGTTGGTTTATTACATTTGTGTTTTTTTTTGAAGTTTATTATAAAAGAACTAGAAAATAAACGTACGTAATTATATGTAAAAACAAGTGTAACATGTATTTTTCTGTTTCTTTTATTGTGTAAGTAGTATGTATCGCTTTTTAGAGGCTTTGTTTTTTTCTTTTGTTTTGATACAAAATCCGCTTTTGCTTAATTAATATTGAATTCTAGTATGTATGTACCTAATACATAATACTGCTTCAATTATTACCCAACTCATCATTATACTAATCAAAGCATTTTTCAAATCTACAGGCGGGCAACCGATTGAACACCGTTGGACCACACAATTGCTGTCCTGGATTTGTGCGAATGACGTGCAATACTGTGTTGTGACATCATCATCATCATCACTACCACTCACATACTTACCTATCTATTAATCGACAAGATTTTATCAATTCAACAGATAGTCGTGTTACATCAGAACAACAAAAAAAGTAATGTAAAATATTACGAGTACGCGACATGACAACAAGAAAAATATGCAGCGCTTTATTACGTAATTGTTACGTATGTATTATGAAATTAAAGTTATAGTTATTATAATATTCTTTAAGATGTGTGGAAATCTTCATTATTTGTATTTGAGCCAGGATGTTCCAAATATAAAATATTTTGTGTGTGTAATTACAAACCGACAGAACCTAGAAAAATTAATACATACAAATATTTAATCGATCAAATTTAACAACATTGACAACATTACTATTTTGTAAAAAAGAGAGCGAGAGATAATTTAGCATAATTAAATTTAGTACCTATAGCGCCGTGTAGTTGATATTTACTAAACTATGACGATTACGATGTCGTCAAATTAATCAAAATCGGAATTTCACAAAAATGATGAAATATAATAATAAAATTCATTTCTTCGATATTTTATTACGTATAATTAATTGTTAATGTTACGACGGCGACGACGGTGTGTGGTAGGGAATGATTCGAAGCGGAGCTAGAAACCGGACAATTTAGCAGCTGGAACATCCTCTGTATTATAAAGCGATAATTATATATTACCAAAGAATAATGTGGATTAGTTTTCTATTTAAATTTGGCCACGTTTGATGATGAATAATTATTATAATGTACGAATTTCTTTTTTTTTTCCACATATAACAACCTTAAATATGATATATATTATGTACAATATCCCTCCTTATTTAACAACGACATATACATTTTGTTTTGAAAAGCGATATGACCGTGGTGGTAGGTCATGGTTGTTCCTTGATGATCTTTTATACGCTCCTATACCGTTAGGGTGATTGATACATTAGAATATTTTTATAAATAAAACGAGATAAACACAAAAGAATGGATGTGGTGGTGGTGGTGGGTGGGTGGGTGAGTGGGTGGACACCTACTACACTAACAAACGTAAATGATGAATTTTAAAATGCTATGATTGCCCTTTTTCTATCGTGTATATACTATATATTATTATATAAATTGAAAGCAAACTGAAGATGATATAGATTCGAACGAGATACTTAAATGAATGAATAAAAAAAAGTGTCAGAAGTGCTTTACCTGTGTATTTTATTTTATTTTTTTTTGTCAAATATATCAACTTTATTTTGAATTTTCTCGTTTTATTTGTGGCGACACCCGTACATCGCAGGAGGAGAACGAATAACGGAAAGGATATATTTTCATGAAAAATATGTATTTCTATAAGTAGTTTATTTCTTCATTATGACATATGTAGGTATGTACATCTGGATGCAAAGATATCCGGACACATATCGACAGAGAAACACCTGCTGCAGAATATTTTGTTCGTATGGTATATTGACACCAGTTTCACTGCAGTTAATACTCGTTTATTTATTATTGACAATGTTTTTTTGTTCATTATTTTCGGCACTGCGTATCATTATTTATCACAGGATGAGGTACAAAATGAGTGCGATATAATGATTGCGAAACGCCACGGTACGAATCCTCTCGTCCACATATACAAGCATATTCAGAATTTCGGAAACTTAAAAATCGGCGAACAGCAAAGAATCATCGTTGTCCGGAATGCGATGCCCTTATTAAACGCGGGCAACAAGAGAAACAATAGGTAGATACGATTAGAATATCTCAACTAGATGATGACGATGGAAAAAGTTAAGATACGATCATTGTTTAGCAAGTTTCCAACGTTTGTTTAATAGTAATACTTCGCGTAGTAGTAATGTTTAAAGTACTAGTAGTATGAACATAAGTGGTGGTGGTGGTGGAAAGAGAATTCAGTATGTATGTATGTAGGTACAAAGTAATAAACAATATCGTTTTTCCATTATTATTAAAGCAAGAAACAAACAATTGATAAAACTCCTTTCATATAACCAACAAATTACTTATAATTAAAAGAAGTACATAGATACTAAAATATTGTCATAATCTATAGGTGGTAATCGTATAGTATGAAGTGTCTGTGTAAGAAGAAAGCGAGATCAATGAATAAATAAAGTTTATTTGTTCCGTGGTGTTTTCTTTTTTGTAGTACATGTACAAAAATTTTAAAGTAAGAAAAGCGAAAAAAAAATATGTACATACATTATTCAATGCTTATTTAACAGACTAGAATGTAGGGTACAAACATATTTTATATGTATGTACATATCTATACTATAGAAAAAAACCAAAGTACCTACATATTTTTTAAAATATGTATTTATTATAATAAACATTTCTAATAATAATTGTAATAAGTGAATCTGGTATTGAGAATCATACTGAATGTCACTATATGTAGTACATATTAGGTATATATTATGTACATATTGTATAATCTCAATATAACAACTTGATCATTTTCAATACAGATATTGTAGACAGGAAACAGGTTGAAAGGTACTTACACTTTCACTGTACAATTTGTTATACACGACGAGTAGTGAAAACTATGTGGTAACATTTTCTATTAGCGGTAAATCGCAGCAGATTCAACAGAAAACGATCGATGACACCACATCGTTAAAAAATACGATTTAACGATAATCACATGAAAGTATTAGCTGCAGAGCAGTTTGTTGAAACATCTACACTCTCTCCTCATTGTCTGTATAAGCGGCGGCACATACATATATCTAAACATGTTGAATACATAGTAATTATTTGAGCAATCTTTTCATCGTTTTTTTTTTGTCTTTTCTGTCTGCTTCTAGTAACTACTTACATTAAATAAATGCAATTAAAACCTCTACATAGCGTGGATTTAATCTCGAATTAGGAACGAAGGTCTCGACGACGTATTGGACAACACTACACCGGGATGATGGTCTTTGGATTGTAGTCTCAGGAAACTAACACATCTGTTTTCAGAAATGATAAAAAAAATTATTTATATCTTCGTTATATAAATAAGTATGTAGGTACTATATGTATTATATTCTCCGATTGAGCTATTAATTTCTCGTAACGCAATTTGTAATTAGTTAAGTGATAATAACTAGTAGTAGTAGTACCAACAACAAGAAGGTCACCTCTCTCATTGTCGCTCATTACATATATCAAACAGAGATACAACGAGGACGACGACAACATCGCTTCCGTTTAGTATTCGGCAATAATCGGAAGAGAACGATCATAGTAGCTAGATCGGAGACGAAAAAATCTCGGAAAATTGGTGACTTGGAGATAAAATAGTCAACAACAACAACACCACCTATAGGTAACTCAATCGGAGAATGTACATAATACATATAGATAGGGCACAAAAATATGGAAAAGCTACCGATGAAGAAACCGCAAACCTACAAGAATGTTGTTACTTTAGGAATGTATCTATCTTTGTTCCAAAGTTCATTCAGGTACCTCAGGTTGCTTAAATATAAAAGGTACTGATACTAGTAGAACCAATTGTCGTTATAATATAAACAGATTGATATTTGTTGTTGTTGTTGTTAGTAGTACGGTGGTTGATGAGGCGGCATTATTTCGAGGTGGGAAAAAATTCAATGTAACGAATGAAGATGATTTAATTATGATTGACGATTGAATATAAACATACTACATATTAAAAATAAAAAGTGCATTCAAACATTCCAAATATGTAGGTAGGTGGTACATATATGGTAGGTATATACCTATGTATAACGAACATTAAAAACTAAATAAATAAATAAGTACTTAATTTTCTACGTTTTAAAATAATATATGTATATATATATATATATATAGATTATCCAATGTAAAATAGACATACATAGATATATGTGTAGTATACAATATCTATGTATGGATGTATCACAATAATTATTAATGCCTCGCATTCTATCTATGTAGGTGACAACAATATTGTCAATGTCATCAATAATTATAATCTATTTCTCTTAAAACAGAGAAAATAAAGCAATTTTTACTACAATCATCAACGTATGTATTTTTGAGCAATATTAAAATATGAAATACGTGTGTACGACGTCATTATGTTTATTCTTATTATGTATGTCTCTCTCTCTCTATCTACAATCTCTACATCAATGTCATCAGTCTTTCTTTCGAATAATATTATTATGACACTATAAATATTATGAATAGACTACAAAATCTTGTACATATAAAAAATATAACACGTATGACAAGTGTGCGTGTATTACTACAACTGATACTGATGAGAGATATGGATGTTGCTGTTGACATTCAGTTAACTCTTTTTCGAATGCAATTTCCATGTTACTACTTGTTTCTACTATCGTTTCTTTAATATCGAAATCGTATTTATCTCTTACAAATCGGCGCCACTATACGCGTAGTACGTAGCAGCAGCTACTTTCCAATCTATACACGCGCACATATACATGTACAAACAATTACATATAAAATTCACTTTATTTATGTTTATTTTTCTTCGCTTAGTTTAAAAACGACACGCAGCTACTTAGAAACAAGTAATTCTCCACTAACCGAGCGTACAGTTCCCTTCTAACTTTCGCCGTGAATTTGTTGACTAAACATAAGGTGGCCGCGCCGGCGAATACCAAATTGTACAAGAGAACTATTTTAAAATTGCCCAACCATTCGATACTGCCGAAATCGCCGAGCAAATCGAAATTCGTAATACCTAAACAAAAAAAAAATACCACGTTCAATGCTGATTCTAACAATACATAGGTGCATAAGTACAAATAGTAGGTAAATTAGATCTTACATGTTATGTATGTACCATCGAGGGCAAAAATAACAGCTCAAATTGCAAAAAAACGCATCTATTGTACCTCCCGTGCTTTCCCTCCTCCTGAAGCGTTATTGAGGTAAACGTAATTGGGTATTTGTTGTTGTTGTAATAAGCCCGTAGTATAGCCGAAGGTCACAGGGTGGCGGCGGGCATTTAAAATAATTTAAACCAAACGAATTGTGAATATACTGGATACTATGGAATATGTTGATGATGATTGCGTAAATATTGTAAAGTAAATTTCATTTAAATTGTTTCTTAATAAGCAGGCAGGTATACATCGCGGAAACGTTTTTCTACATAATATAGAATATTATACGTTAAAAGCATCTTATCTACATGTGTAAATCATATTAACATATTTTATCCATAGGTAGGTATACCTACATATAATAGCAAACAATAAAAAAAGTAAATGCAACTATTGTACATAACTGTGTTGTAATTATCGCTTTGAATTTCTTGGGCATGTTTCTACCTGAAATTTGAAACGTGCTAGGCCACTAATTACGGTCACTCACCACACAGTGAACTGTTTCCTGCGCGTAAGACCATATCCTATGAAGTCGTTTATTTTGGCCCTCGATAATATGTACCTACTACATAATATGTATATATGTGCATAGAAATAGATAAGCACTTACCTAGAATCTTTGCTAGTAAAGGTAATGCGGAACTCAAAATCAATACTAGAGTACAATTTCCAATTATCAAATTGAAAGGAGTACAATGCGCCCTGGGCCTTATCTTGTACATCGGCGGCGACGAATACAATCCGATAGAAGATGTAACGATCAGGTATAGGATGAGGATTATCTCTAATGCAGCTCCTAACGGTCCCAGCATCGATAACGAGCTTATACCCAACGTAAATTGCTACGAAACAATTATGCCAATGAAATCAACTGCTAATCAACTAACAGTACGAATTCGAAAATTGTAATAAACCATGTATGTATGTACATATATGTACAACATATGTAGTACATACATATATTGTATCTATCTAACTAGTTAGATAGGTGGTGGTGGTGAAGGTACTTACCCTAGAACTTAACGGCAGCGCTCTGATCCCGATGAGTAATTCTATAGTGTTGTGTACGACGATTAACACCGTTATACCGGTTAGGCCGATTAGCAGGATCATAGCCACTGGATATACCAAGTTTCTCCGCAACGAAGACGTCTTCCTCTGTTTGTCCAGCAGTTTTCTCTTGTTCTCCATCTCCGTCAGTCGTACGCTAAGCCCCGATTGCAATTCGCCATTCCTCAATCTCAACAGGCTACCGGGTAAATTGTACTCGTCGTTGGCGGCACGGATCGGCTCGTAGTAATCCACCACCAACAGGGACATCGGAACCGGACTCACGTACGAATTACCGGTGGCTTGAGCGTGCTTCAAACGACGGCGCAGCGACTCCTCTTCTAAGGCGCACGCGAAATATTCCTCGTTGATGTCGCGTAGGAATTGCGGTTTAATGAGATACTTGCCGACTACGTCGAATAATCTGACGAATCCGAGCGGAGTACATACTACGACGTAAACATATACAATACAGTTATTTAGAAAACAAGAAGGCGTGGTAAGGAACCTACCTAACAGCATTAGAACACCCAGGAACGATATGCACGAATATAAAAATGGCAAGTGATAACTCCATAAATCTGAAATTAATTTTTTCTTACGCGTATTCAAGTAATAAATATGCATCACTTGCGGCGCACAATGCGGCGCATCTAGTACATGATCATACTTATACCGGTCCCGGCAGGCTTCTATGGTCACCCGATTTCCGATATTGCACGAGCTCGTGAAGTTACTGGGCAACTGTCGCGATATACCGTGAGCAGTCTGCAGTATCTATTCACCGTGTTTCACTCGATTGCAGTAAAACTATAACACATTATTTATCATACTTGCAAACCTTAAATATCCGTCCAAATACATATGACGATGAAGTGATGAGAGCTGATAAAGGAACACCCGCAGATCGTACGCGCCCATCTCCCAATTACTTGCCGCGCTTGGCTCGTACAATGTCGGGTGACAATAGGAGCGCGCCGGTACCTGTAGATGCGCGCGTGATATATTAAAACTTACCTAAAACAGTTTGTATGCTTGATTTTTCTTTGTCAATCAAAGCAGATATCACGTAGGTTAGTCCGAACAACGCTAACGATAGTAACGCCAAGACCACAAACGTTTCGTACGCTCGGGCTATCAATTTTTTTCTATGTCCGAACAAGCCTTCAGATTCCGTAAACAGATACGCAAATGGTAATAAAACAAAAAGCGATAAAAATGAAAATAAAAATACGTAGTTCCAGAGACCTAAAACAACACAAAACAACTTGTAATATATGTTGTACCTATCATGTACATATGTACATAAACACACATACACATTTGTGAGTAGGTAGTACATCATCATCATCATGTTGTCTGCACTTTGAAAGAAAAATAAACAAAACAATGAAACTACAAACAATACTTGAACATTACATGCATACATACAAGTGGGAAAAAATAATACACTTCCAATTAGAATATGTATGTGTGTGTACAGTTACAGTTCAATAAACTTGTGTAAACAAAATATGATAGGAATGACTATTGCGCATTGGATAGCGATCGTTCGTTGTCTATATAAAGGACGACGACGACGACGTAGCAAGTTGTACATACTAACAATAGTAAAAACAACATGTAGTATGTCATCAGCGAGATACGATAGAGTACGATGTTGATTGCTGCTGCTGCTACCATTTAATTTATATTATATTTGGATATGCATATTTGATTATAACAATAGATGCTTGAATGGCTTGAAAGGATGTAAAATGAAACTCAATTAAATTGTGTATCTGATGATGATGATGATAATGAAACATGTTGTTGACAATAACAGAAAGTAATTGAGTGATTGCGTAACGCAACAAATCGCATTATTCACTATTTTCTTCATAAGTAAAAAAATAATAATTGCGACATTGTATGTATAATTGGAATCGCAGCAACGAAACATTTAACAATAATTATAACACTGTACAACAAACAAGTAGTAAATATTTTTATTACACTCAACGCTCGAACTGTCTCTGACGACGGCAACGACCTCTTTCAAAGTGCATTAACAAACTTTGTAAATATTGAATATGGATATAAGTACTACATTGTTGTTGTTGTTCTGTCCTCTTTTTTGGTTGTTACCTTGTATTAGAGAACTATTCAGCCACTTGAC
>ML218726.1:0-14403 GCA_004785975.1 Popillia japonica
GTGAAGTTGGGTATTTGATTTAATTATTATTTAATAAACTTCGCTAGCTCCCTATCATATATAGAAAGATTGAATACCTAGAAATCAGGATACACATATAGAGGTATGTTCGTTTCAAAACCAAGTATCGTCAAAACCGCGCATGACGTCAGTGCGAAGGAAATTACGTTTGAAGTTTATTTCAAGAAAGGTTAAAATCGCTGGTTCTGTAGGCAGGATTTGTATTTTACAATTAATGCTTCGCAATGACGTATGCATAAGATGCGCGTCGGCATACCTGTTTCTGTGTATCCTGCTAGAAATGATTGTCGACAGGCTGAACTTTGCCGAGCATCTTTAGCCGAATATACCAGCTGTATCCTATCCTAGGTAACCATAAATAGAGCTTACTATCCAGATCTGAGTGCTATCCGGATCCACTATCCGGATTCCCTATGCGGATCCCCTATCCGAAACCTCGGATCCGGATTTGCTATCCGAAACCTCGGATCCGGATCTGCTATCCGAAACTTCACATCCGAATCTACTATTGCAAATCATCAAATTTGATTCTGTATGAGGTTTGTATCAATAAGATTATTTTTTTGCGAGTTCTTGCTAACATTAAAAAACTAATAGTAAAGAAAAAATGTCTTACGTTCCAACATTTTGCTTTGTAAAATAATAAAACAAATCAATATTATTAATTAATACCTATTATAAGTAGCTAATAGCTATTGCTATGTATGTACAACGTTTTAAGAAGAAAATAACTACTTTATGTTAAATAAATAAATAAAATGAAAAATCGGGAACAAAAGGTATTTGGTCTGAAAAGAAACACAAATATAAGGTCATATAAGGTTTTACTCATATATCTATTAGTACTAATAGATATATGGTTTTACTATAGAAGTAATAACTATAAATCCGAAGTTTGGGATAGCAGATCCGGATCCGAGGTTTCGGATAGGGGATCCGGATAGTGGATCCGGATAGCACTCAGATCCGTATAGCAAATTATCCGGATCCGGATAGCAGCTCTAATCCTAACCTATGCTGTCCAACTTAGGCTACCGCAACTCCAACTAACATCTTTAGTATTTCGTCTTCCTACATGAATCACGCTGACCTAAACCAGTTCTTGAAGAAACTCAACTGATGATTCTTCAACAAGGATCTCAACGGCAGAAACCTGGGAATGAGTAGCGCAATCGCGCAAAGATCAGCGCTCCCCACTAACCATCGGACCATAACAGAAATACTTCAATTAACGTGATCCGATGTATAATATTCGAACAGTAACCCTATTGTGTTGGGATTGTGTGGATTTTAGACATTCAACAGCGAAGGAGATTGAGGAAGAAATCTGCCAGGTAGCCCAACCAACAACATCCCCTACAGAAGGAGGCCGACAGACCGACGAACGAATGAATTTGAATTACATCTGCTGGAACCAAGCGTTCACTTTTTCAGAGTTTGCTCTAACCTTGCCATAAGAGCTCTTTCTAAGTATGGGAGTGCTCAAGATGGTTATAATCTCACTATTTCTATATTAACACGTTAACTGCCACAATACTGAAAAATTTAAGAGTTTATGTAACCATTGTCTTTTGGCAATCAAACTAGTTAGACGTCTATATTTTGGCTATATAATGCTCGATATTGAGCTAAACTAAACATATAATAAGTACATAAAAAACTTACATTACTTTGTATATCAGCATCGGATACACATGGCCGCAATAACTAATTTGATTTAAGTAGGCTGTGTGTATCCAAAATAGAAAATCATAATAGTTATCTAGCTAAATAACATATTGTGTTCAACTGTTTACATGAATTGTTCTTTAACTTTCATAAATATCTTATGGAAAAGTAAAGTGCCATCATTCTATCTTGTAACGTAAATCAATACAAAATCATTTCAAATATTATGAGACCAAACTTATTTTTGAGTCTTCTGTGACACTACCTTCAAAGGCATACAGGGCAATCCAAATTAAGTGTTCACCATTGGTAACTTTGTTATTATTAAAGATGCAAGATTGTTTAAATTGGCAAACTTGTAGTACTTTTAACGCTGTTTTAGACGGAAGAATAAAAAAAAATGAGCAGCGCGTTTTCGAGTTTTGCCAAAAAATATGTTTCTTTCAAATGGAAACCTTTGTATATTATATCATTTTCTGCTAGAACTTTAATTTTTAACCAAACAATCTTATAAGGGCTAGTTCATAGCTCTCCGTTTGTCCGTCTGCGTTTATACGTTGACGGATGAAAATTTTTTTGCGGTTCATAGCGTTGCGTCTGTAACGTACGTTTATTGACAGATCAATTTCCTATGCTAACCGTTTTGTTGTGACAGGTCTAACCTCACTTTTTTCGTAAACGGATGAACGGACGCGTACAAAGTTCAACGTCGGTCAACTTTATCCGTTATCGGATAGACTGTGAAGCACATAAAAATAACGTGCTGTGATTGGTCAACGTACAAACGCAAACGGACAAACGGAGAGCTCTGAACTCCCCTTAAGGATTTTTTTACTGAGATTAAAAATAATGAAGTTATGATGCATAAACGAAAACAGCTAAATGAGTTTTAAAAATTTTATTTTATACATAAACTTATCATTAAAAGAAAATAAAAATCACTGATTTTTTCATAGAAGATGTTCAAGAATACCACCTTGTTCAATATATTTTTGTACAGGCCTCCGAACTTCTCGAACGGCCTTCAGTATGGTCCTACCATCTATTTGGTTTATCTTTTCACTGACTGCAATCTTTAGGACGTTTACGTTTTCGTTCCTTTGCTTATAAACCTGGGCCTTTAAATAACCCAATAAAAAAAATCAAGCGGCGTTAAATCTGGCCATCGGGGAGGCCACTGAATAGGACCATTTGTTCCTATCCATGAAGTGTTAAAAATAGTATTTAAAAGTTGATCTGTAGTTGTGCGCAGCTGCGCCATCCTGCTGAAAATGCAGATTCTGTCTACTTATGAGATCCAGATCGTCTACGAAATTATTCAACATTTCTGTCAAAAATTCTATGTACCTACCTTTTACCAGTTAGAATGCCCTCATAAGAGACCGATTAAACCGCACCAAACACTAAAACTGAAACGGACTTGTGGGCGTCTTGGATGTACTAAAAGAAGATTTTCCTTTGACCAGTACCTAATGATGATTTTTTGTATTGTACATTCCCGAATTTGACAAATTCGATTCATCGGTCCATAAAATATAACGAAAGTTGTTGACATTTTGGCGACAAAAGTTAAGATACCAGTGGCAAAATATCATTCTTCTCTCTGGATCCCCCGGCAAAAAAACTTGAACTGGTTTGTATGTACAAAGGTTTCCATTTGAAAGAAACATATTTTTTGGCAAAACTCGAAAACGCGCTGCTCATTTTTTTTTATTCTTCCGTCTAAAAGAGCGTTAAAAGTACTACAAGTTTGCTAATTTAAACAATCTTGCATCTTTAATAATAACAAAGTTACCAATGGTGAACACTTAATTTGGATTGCCCTGTATACATATTAGCACTCTATATTCTATATGTATCCGACAATAATACAAACGATAAATATAAGTAAAACTCACATGCACTGACTTGTATTCACGTTGAATACACGTGGCAGTTAACGTGTTAAATATTAGAAAAAAACCAAAAATATTAAAAAAGCAAATTATTGAAACATAATATAATAGGTACGTCTCAACAATGCATATAATTTATTGGAGGTGCACGATTATCTTCATATTGTAATAACAATATAATTCAATATTGAATGAAGCAATCTTCCTATTACCATAACCAATAATAATCACCAGATGTATTTGTGGAGGTAAGTTTAAGTCAGAAAGCCAAATGCTCAGACCGTTTAATAACTTAAATATTCACGATCGCATCGATTAAACCACTGCACTGTAAAATATTACCACCAAAAATTACAGCAGTTGCTAATATTTTTATCAAATACTTACCATTCCTCTTTCAAGTATCTAAGAAAACCTATTTCTTCTATTTGCATATTTAATTTACAGAAATAAATGCCACGATGTGCTCTACTCCTTCGACGATGAACTTACTGTATTTCGACATATTTGTATTGTTGGTGGAACTTATATTGTAACAAGACAAAAAACGTGTTCCAAAGCTAAATGACTATAAGTACAATTACTTAATTATGCAGATTTGTAGGATGCCATCTCGGATTACATCGACCAATTTCAGCTAACAAAATATAATTTGAAATACATATATCCATAAACAATCGACAGTAGTATATTAGCGTACGAAGGATTCTGGACGCATGCATTGTAGAAACAAGGATTTAAAATTCGACAAAAGTAGTATGAATCATAAACGCTCGCACATCTATCTTTATCAATCTCTGTATTTCTAAATGCCCGAAATTAATTCAGCTTTTTCTGTCATCCTTTTCTAGTATGAACACTAAATACTAATAGCAACATCAACACAATATGTAAATTTGTTAGGTATTGTTTGCCTGCAATAGTATTACATATAGAAAATAGTATTCTAAAATAGGTATCAGTTTGGACTCATTGGTATTGACAACTTAACATGAAGATCCATTGTTTAGGTAAAACAATGCATAACTCTGTGTAGCCGCAACGAAGGGATATCATTTAAATGCAATTGTTGCTATAACAATCGAAACTGTTAGGATGTTTGAAATAAATTTAAAACTCACAAAGAAAAATACTGTTACAAATTTATTAAATAAAACATTATACAACAGAACGATAAAAATAAAATATTTTGTTCACCACAGAAAGATTTCGATGTTAATATCTTTGAGCATTTGCTTTTATATTCCTATTATCAGTCCCCCTTCTGTTCCCACTCTTATAAATAGAATATTTGTTTATTTACTATATTAGCATTTTTAAAGAAAACAAAACAATATTTCTTACTATACGAATTTTATAACGGTATAATACATACTAGAAAAGAATTAAAATAAAAATTGACTAAGGTTTCCTTAAAACAATAAAACTCAAAAATACGAATACGTAAGTTGCTGTTCCTTTTTTTTCGAGTTTTAATATACAAAACACATATTAAAATTTCATTTGTATATTAAAAAAATTGACAATAAATCATTCATATATAACATTGAGTTTTGACAGTATTGGCGAGACGTTTATACAAATAACATTTTTTCCAATGCACTATTAATACTTCCAATAATTTTTTTAATTCTTTAGAGGTCGATAAACAATTCCCCGGTCATTAAACACTTTTTACATGCCACACACCAACAGAGTAAGGCACCAGAAATATTTATACAATTATGATAACTACATGGGAAAAAATGGTATTCAGAATTTGTTTTCTTCAACGTGGTGGCACTGAACTTGCAGATTATGTTTCATCTGTAACAAACAGAACACTTGTTAACTACAAGTATTATATTTTCATACTACTATACTAATGCACATAAGTACTTCGTTGTGTCAATTATATCCTACAGATATAATTGACACAACCTTACTTATATTTATTTTTCAAATTTCTGGTGAATTACTTATCGGACTACCACTGTAGCTTTTGCAGTGTTTATGTATGTTTAAATATGTTTTTAAGCGTTGTTAGGACACTACCACGCCGTAGGTATTATTGCGCTGTCAGTTGTTTTCCAACAAAGAATAGTACTCGGCCAGCATTCGATTCCCGATTTCCAACTCTGTATTGTCACTACCAAAGCAGAGTCGCTCTGACAGCTGAAACCACCGAACCTACTTTAACTTTAGTTTTCGTAAAATAGACAAAAACTCCTTGATGAATTAATATAAATATAAAGAATTTTACAATTGTTACAACATTTATGACATATAGTTTTTAAAACAACTGAATGCCAGTACTGAAGTATTTATTATACCAAAAAAAAAAAAATGAACACTTAACTTCTAAATGCTCACTACAATTTCTCTTGGCCAAAAAATTTTATTATAAATGAATTAATACAATACAAATATTCAAAAAGTATCTTACCTAGTCGCTACTTCCGTCAGAGTCGCTTTCTTCTTCAGCATTTTGTAACCACTCTATAAATTTCTTCATCTGGTCAACAAACATCATCTTACCCTTTACATTGAAATCCTGCTTGTACCATTTAAGGATGACCTGTTCGGAAATCACATCCGTTTTATAAAAGAGCATAATTATCTTTTGAAATGCTCTCATGAAAGTCATGTTTGAATAACAATATTCTTGCACTTTGAGCAAAAGGCTCAATTCAGACCGCGCGTTTTGGGCAAACCCGGAAAATAAACTCGTGTACTGCTTCAAGTGGCGAACTGCCTGATCAGTTACTAATTCCTGCAAAACAATGATTTCATATACGAAGTATCAAATTGCGTTCTATACGAACTTACCTCTTTTTTATTCCATTCGGGCAATGCCATAATGGTTGTCCAGATTATACATACAGTTTCATGTTCTTGGATATTCTCCTTAGTCGCATATTCACGCAATTCAGAAATAATGTCCCGTAAAGCCTTATTTTCCGCTAGACCATCGCTAAGTAAAGTTTGTAACTCCTTTTTAGCTTGTAATTGATGCTGATCGTAGTAAAGCTTAAGTATCTCATCCAGGCCATTCTCTTCGAAGGCAGTGCGGAAATACGTATGGGACTGTTTGTTGTCAGGCACGAAAGTCATCAAGTGTGATTCGATATTAGACTTCTTTATAGCTGAGTGCAAGGAAGTGACGCCTTTCTCTTGCCTCCACCATTTGAATATATCAATGAGGAAGTCGAGGGCTAAATGATCCTTGACAAGATGAGAATTATTCAATGTCAGTACTGAGCTGAACGGTAAACTGCCATTGGAAATCCATAGGAACATCATCAGAGACAATTTTTTCCTATCCGTTGGCTGGAAGTACTTCACATAGAGCAAAATTTTCTTTATTTCTTCCTGTATACAAACATTAAAAATAAATTTGCTAAAATCTAATTGTCAGCTTTTATTATTTCGAAATAGTTACAAATAAATGAAATAACTCTATTAATATGGGGTTATTTATATATATTTCATTTTATCCCAGAAGTGTTCTATTACACTCTCGAAGGAAAGTTATGGGCAAGTTTTGATAAGATAAAGGAATAAAAAGACTTTTCGTAAAAAAAGAAACTTACCTGGAAAATTTTCTCTAAGTACTTGTATCGACGCATAAGCTTAATGAAAACCTGTTCCCAATTTTTCATAACTTCTAGACTGATTTCGTCCGGAGAATTGAAAATACATGCTTCCGTTTTGCATGTTTCGCCCTCCGGCAGGAGCGTCCCTCCTGGGACTAAATAAAAACATCGTTAATTAGTAGTTCGGTTACGAACAAGGGCTATAAATGCCAAACGAACATAAAATTATTGTAAATATCGATGGAAATGTTCATATCTGAATTTTTAACCCTAGAAAGCACGTGAAAATATTATTTTCCAGTAGAAGTAAAAATGGAAGTGCTTACGTACTATTACTAACGTTGTAACGTTAAACCAAAAAACATCACTGCTGCTGCATGAGCATCTTATTTCAAGTATGTCGTATTTCAGTATTAATTTTTCAATTAACTTCGCTATACAGGTACCGGCGCGCTCCTATTGTCACCCGACATTGCACGAGACAAGCGCGGCAAGTAATTGCGAGATAGGCGCGTACGATGTGCGGGTGTTCCTTTATCAGCTACTTCATCATCATATGCATCTTGGACGGATATCTAAGGTTTGCAAGTATGATAAATAATGTGTTTTAGTTAGTTATAGTGAATAGATACTGCAGACTGCTTACAGTATAGCGCGATAGTCACCCAGTAAGTCACGAGCTCTTGCAATATCGGAAATCGGGTGACCATAGAAGCCTGCTGGGAACGGTATATTTACAATTAGTCTAAAATAGTGTTTAAAAGTTTACCATTTAGATCACATTGCCGTATCAACGAGTACATTTACTAATGTGGTATAGCGCTATTTGTTTCTCGTAAAAAATGGTATTCAGCACACACCTTTTAGGTGAAACAAATAGTCCTGCCACACATGACACGATATGCTCAAAAAATAGTTTTTTGTCCTACTATTGAATCTACCCATCTACCCTCGTATTCTTCCAAATAAAGCTTTTTACTGCAGTAAACAATAAAACGCATTCAATAACATACAGAGAAAGTAAACTAATGCAAATTTACTCTCTTTTATAATACAGCCGCATTCAATTTTGGGAGTCGCTTCATGATGTTCGTGCAGCTTGATACTTAACCCTGCTGGTGTGTTCACGTCTACTGCACGCTTGTATGGTTCGCGCAAATATGACCCGAAACATAAAAAAAGGAAACAAATTGCACAGGTTACTAGTACTTGTTTATATAATGAAAAACTAAGAAATAATAAAATTGCGGATAATAATGAAATATTGTTATAAAAAGCTATTTTTATGTTTTATAATTTGGACACAAGTACATACATATGTACAGTCAGTTTAACAGAGATGTTTATGACAATTATCATGCAGTATATGTATTTGTTTTATTGCCCTTAATTGAAGGACAAAATTTACAACGCCTGTGTTTTATAGTAGTTGTTTGCGGCACATTTACAACGAAACAAGATGCACTTCCACTGTTTTGAATTCATTCTGCAATATTTTGCGATTCCTTTGTTTTTGGTATACGTGTTCTGGTTCTTATGTGGTTTTGTATGAGAGATTTTCTTCTGAAAATATTCTTTTAGTTAGTTTATTTGCGTTCTAATTTGGATTTATACGCCTCCATTGAACAAAGGCATTATAAGCTCAGATATCCAGCATATTATAGAATACTATCATAGGTCAACGATTTGTTTTACACTAGGTGTAAGCGGTTATCTGCTGGTCTAGAGCATCAACAGCTCCTTTTGTAGCCTTATAGTGTAATATAATTTGCGGTTTTTCGTCATCCTCGGTACTAATTTGTTTATCGTGGTGTAAGGTAGACGTACAACTATGTTCGGAATATAGTTGACTACCGTAGCGTCATTCGTAAAATAAAAGGAAAAACTATATACTTTCTTATTTACCAGAGACTTTAAAAGCTCAGACTTGCTTTTTCTTATAGTACCCAACATCGTCATTTTTCGTTTCAGAAGGAACTGCCAGAGATTGTAAGAAGTAAAGAAATTATCACAAATTAGAGGGTGACCTCTGAGTTCTGTAATATGAAATAACAAAGCCCTAATATTGACAAATAAAGTCACCTGTGCCCAAACAGAAAAACAATTAAACAAAAACACAATTTAGGATTACATTTTCCTTCGGATCAAATAGACCTGAACAGTACAGCAGGGTTAAATTTAGTATCATATGTATTTTGTTAAAATTTATTATTTTCTGGGCATCCAATTAAGTTTTTTACTATTCATTTGTGTGTATGTAGAATACCAAAAACATTATATAATTTATAATGCAACCCAAGTGTCCATCTATTTCGTCTTCTTTCAGGTAGACTTCAACTGTCCTTCCCAAGATATGCTCATTACAATGCTAACTTGTGTGATTGTATTTGTAATCAGTTATTAACATAAATTGTTATTAATAATAAATATGGCTGTCAGTTTTAAGAAATTGAATGGAAATAATTGCAATTCTGGAATTTGTATAAGGTCAGCTGCCCTATAAAAGAACAGGGCCGGTAAAAGAACGTTTTGTTAATAAAATTATTACAGCAAATCACAAACATTGTGAAATGCTCTGTCTTTTGTTTTTAAAGGAAGAATGATATTTTAGCTTTGTTTTTCTTATAATTTTTTCTTCGAAAAGTTTAAATGTTCGCGAAATAAAAATATAAAAGTTCGACATGTTAGTGTAACTCGCTTATTTCGTGGTCGCTTATGAGAGACGCGTGCATCAAGCAGTGTAAGTCTTGTAAAAATACAGCAGTTCAACAAAAAATCTAGTTGGTAAGCTATATATATCAAGTTTCTATTTAAATTTGTGATCATTTGAATATAAAAATGATAGAAAATACGTAATATTTTTTACATAATCATGGTGTTCTCAAATAGGCACGGTTTTCTAACTTCTACCTCAAGAAAGAACACGTTTCTATAATCTGTGTGCGTTGAATTTTCTGATTATTTAATTGATTTACTTATTTCATAAAATATATGTTTGTTAAGTAGAAATTGTCCATCACCTGCATTGAGTAAAGGTCAACAAAAAGAACAAAATTTGCCATATGTAATGACAGGTTCTAAGGTTAGAAATCACCAAATTAAAAAAAAGGAGATGAAAGAAAAGAAAGTGTTGGAAAAGCAAGATAAAAGTTTGAAGAGGAAAATTAAAAAAGAAGAAACTGAAGTTAAGAAAAAACTATCGAAAGAAGAAAGAGAAAATAAGAAACAAGAAAAAGCCAAAATTAAACAAGAAGAAATAAAATTGAAACAGGAAAAGATAGCACGAGACGTACTGAAAACAAGAATACCATTAAAAGCGCTCAATTGCGCAATTAACCTGCCTATAGATTTAGATTATAACGAGTAAATATATAATTTTCTAATATTAATTTAAGCATTTATCATTTTTTCATTAAAAATTGTTCCTTATTATATTATTTCTCATTGATTGGCTGTGTAAAAATATTGTTGTCATCGCTATAACCAAATAAGTGCAACTGGGAGTGCCGTTCATTTACTGGCCGCGTGTTGCTCATTTACTGGACATATCGTTCTTTTATTGGTAAATTTGCAACTTCATCACATTTCTTTAAATTATTAATTTTCTATGTATTTTTAAAGCATGATACTTTTTTCTTACGTTTCCTCAATTGTTTCCGAGCACACTAAAAAATGTTACAAGATGAAATAATAATTAGACTCAACATACGCGATTATAATATCTAGAGATTTCCTTAACCGTTCTTTTATTGGGCAGTTGACCCTATACAAAGTAGCATAAAAAGGGAATTTTAGGATGTCTCGACTGTGTAAAGTAGTATTAAACAAAGAAATATGATCAAAATCAGTAAAGCAATAACTAAGGAAACATTGCTGATTGTTTTTGGCGATAATACTTTTGTTCTTTAATATTGTTAATACAAATATTGACTATAACATCTTTTTAAATTCCAAATTAAAAATTATCTTACTTGCTATCAAAACTGAAAACTAAAAATGAAATCATACTGAATTAATATTCAGATTACGAAAACCAAAGAGCAAACATGCTCAGTTCAGGTGTTTCACGCTGCTGCTCTGTTTTGTTTGCAGAATTATACTTGAATAACATTTTTCTATACAGAATAGATACAATAAGTACTTAGTTTTGATGTAAGTGAATTATGTTACGAATTCCCTGCCTAATTACAGTGTCGGACATAAGTTAAGCAACTGCATCTTTGTATAGAACTTATTCATAATTATCAAACTGTTAGAAACAGTAGATTATTTAATGTAGGAATTTGCAAATGAAGATATCAAAATGTATAAAAACAACTCAAAATTTATTTATATAGGAAAATTGGGCATATCAATAATAAATAACTGTTTGTTCTTTAATAATAGCGCGACAAAAGTTAAGCAACCATGCAAGAATTAATATTTAGTAACATAACCGTGATTTTTTATTACTGCTGCACACCGTGGTGGCATTGATTCTATAAGGCTCTGTATTGTACGTTGACGAATTTCTGTCCATCCTTGCACAAGGGATAAAAATAATTCGTTTTATTTGAATACTTTTTGTTTCTAATTTGTCGATAAAGGAATTTCCACAGGTTCAAGTCCGGTGACTGTCAAGGCAAATTAATAACTGAAACGCTATGTTCTTGCAACCACGATTTGACCACTTTTGCCATATGCTTTGGGTGGTTATCATGCTGATATAACCATCTTATAGGCGTCTCTTCATCAGCGAATGAATACATGACGTTTTGCAATATGTCTCCATATACAAACCGATCCATTATTCCATCTATTTTATGTAACGGTCCTACATAATTGCCGGAGAAACATCCCCACACCATCACACTTCCACCCCAATGTTTTACACTTGTATTATAATATTTGAGAAGTCTTGTGTTAAAAGGGCGTGTTATGAGGCGCATACCATCAAAATCTACCAGATTACATTTAGATTCGTCACTAAATAACACCGTATTCCATTTTTGAACAGTCTAGTTCAAATGCTCTCTTGCAAAATTAAGTCGATTTATTTGTTGCTTTTTAGTTAATAAAAACTTTTTAGCTGGGCGTCTACTGTATAGACCTTTTGCTACTAAACGACGCTGAATTGTTCGGGAACGAATATGCAACCCCAGTTCAGCTTTTATTTTAGTTGCTGACAGAAATACATTACTTTGGCATTGTCGTGTAATTAAAATATCTTCTCTTCTGGTAGTGCTTTGTGGGTATCTTGAACGTACTGCCATGCTATGGTCTAACTGTTGTACCTCTTTCGGTATATCGTTTGATGATAAGTGATACAACTGATTTTCTGATGTCAAACAGCTTAGTAATAACGCTTCGAGCTTCTCCTTTTTGATGCATTTTCACAATTTGTGATTTTAAATCGTTGTGATGCACTTTTTGTGACATATTGAACAAATGCGTTGTGACTTCACCGTACAGCACAAAAGCCAATATAAAACTAACTTCTGTAATAAGATTAAACCTAACTACGAAACATTTGTGAAAATCACAGAACTAGAGACTTTCTTGGGGTTGCATAGTGAAAGATGCTCAACTTTTGTCGCGTTGAAATTCAATTATTCATTGATTTTCAAAGAATAAAGTTGATTTACGAAATATTGTTTTTAACTATATGTGAATTATATTTGTAGTTTCATTGCTATTAAATAAATTTATCACTTCCTTTAGTATTTTTAGCGCAATTATCTCTAACTGTTACACAACCATGCAGTTGCTTAACTTATGTCCGACACTGTATGTATCGTATCATACAGGCCTTTCCCAATTAATATCTACGAATACCTCCATTCTTGCAAATATCGCATTATGTTACTACAGCACAGTAAAGCCCATTTTAGACGATGTCTCTTTTCCTAGGTAATTAGACAGGAAATTAACCATCAAAAATTAGAAATCATATATCGTTAAAGATTTGAAAAATGTATTTAATCATGTTTTACATGCATTTGTCAGAATTCTTAAGAAATCAACGCAAACTTAAAAATATCCTTGCGCACAATATTGAACAGTCTTTATGGTGCAAATACATACACATTGATACTACATTATTGATTGTTTACAAGTTTAACATTTGACACGTGTTTCGGTTATGTATACTGTATGTATGTATGTACCAGAGATATAGAGTAGGGAGAATGCTCGTATAACATGCGCGAATGTCTAATTTTGAAAGTCGCCATTTTTACCCTTCCTACTACCAACTTACTTGGAATTCAATGTTGCAATTCCGTAGACTTAGCATTCCCTACAGAATAATGGCATGAATAATGGTATGAATAGTTTGTTCTAACCCATGGTTTTATTCAATTAAGTAATTTTCAATTGAACAAGCATAGCTATTGACTCAAATTATTAAAATAATACATAATTCAAGTGTATTATATTTAATTTCCCTAAAAACTTTCAAAATATTTGCTTTAAGGTGCAGTCAGAACCTCCAAATTAGTAATTATAATTAGTAGTTGAACTTAACGCCAAATTTTGGCTCAATGCTTTTACATTGGATCGTTCACAACCTCCGAATTAGTAGCTTTACTTTTCAATTAACGTCAGATGTTTGCAAACTCCAAACTTTTGCTACTAATTTACCGTAAATTAGTACGCGCGCGTGCGCAGACCTGGCGCAGACTGATGAGTAAATGTAATGTTTACCTCTTGACATATACACATTACAAAAGTTAGCTTATTTTGAATATTCAAAGTTTGAGCTAGCACAACGCTTTAAAACAACATGAAGATAACACGAAGAAAATTAGGTCTTCTGTCATTAGCGTTGGGAGCATATTATTTTTCCAGAAGAAGTTTGTAATTGAACGGCTTAATTTGAGAGGTTCTGAATGACGAGTTTTTAGTTTCGTTACGGACTAATTATACTCACTAAGTATAATTACTAATTTGGAGGTTCTGACTGCACCTTTAGACTTAAAAATTATCAATTTGAGTATTATAAATATTAGGCATACGATATTCTACTACTTTTAAACCACTCTTGCAATATCCTTCCCGTAAGAAAACGTAAGTAAAATTAAGAAATCATGCATGTATAATAAAATCAAATGATGAAAATCCTCTCTAAAACGCTTACGTTCTTACAGTAGACGGGATGTTAAACAAATTCAAATTAATAACTGAAAATGCAAATGTAACCTCAAAAATAATAAATTGTTTTTCGTAAATTCAAAAACAAGCCGAAAAAAGTTATATATGCGTAA
>ML218726.1:19403-32968 GCA_004785975.1 Popillia japonica
TATTGGACTCTTCCTTCGCTACACGAGTTTGAATTTATTTGGAAGAATTGTATCGACAATACGGTGAATTGCCATTATTATTCAATTTTTGGTAGATAAAAGCAATCATCGGCTTGTCAATCTAGTTGACAGCTCATTATGAAGCTTATGCGTACTGAAAATATTAATTGAACACTTTGCATGTTTGTAGCGTAATGTAAAGTTCTCTGTAAATCTGTAGCCATATATGATAATATGCTTACAAATTTACAGATAATTTTACAGGCGCTACAAATACCTGTAGAATCCTATCTTCGTTTAAAATTTTTAAAAAGCCCGCGTTTGAATGTTAGTTTTAAACTACACCTGCACTGGCGCTGATTTGTTCCGAAAAATTTAACGAGAGTTGCCGATCTATAGTCTCTCTTGTCTATGTTCTGAACCAATCGAAGAATGTGGTGTTTCACTTTTATTTAATTTTTAATTGTTGTGTTATTCTACAAGAATATTGAAGTCATAACTATTCATTCGTCATTTGACCGAGCAAATCATGTTGCGCAGAAGTGCTATGCGCCGATTTACTATGAAAATAGAACATTTCTGATGCTGATGGCTAATTCACGGCATGTGGACTTCTTCATAAATATTGAAACATTATAATTATAGTTGGTACTTAATGTCGCTTGGGGCTCTGTCTGTCTGTCTGATCTCGCCAGTAAATTTGTCAACTGTCAGCTTTGTATATAGCTTTTGACAGACTTATACCTATAGCGTAACAAGATTTAAGTTTGTTTGCGAATTTAGAGTTTGGAATAGTTAGTTTATTTGTTGGAAAATGGTGCTTCGATGTTGTATTGCAAATTGCACCAAACTCCAGTAAAGAGCAGAAACTGCACAGTTTTCCTAAAGAGTCTGAGGTAAGTAGATATAAATTAGTGCTGCATATATCCGAAAAAAATAAGATCCGAATCTAAAACTATATGGCTATCCGAATCCTTGGATCCGGATTTGCTATCCAAAACCTCAGTTCCGGATCCGCTAACCAAAACCTGGAATCCGGATCCGCTTCTTGAATTCGAATATACTATTTATATAAATTTAAAAACTACGCATGAAGGTTTGATGTATTGAGCAGAAAGGTCGCCACTGCAAACATTTTTTTTTTGTTTGGAATTACGTGATTTGAGCTTCATAATTGTTACTTCATATTTCTTATTTAATTAGTACAACCTTATATTTGTTTTTCTCTTCAGACCAAATACCTTTTGTTCCTAATTTTTCATTTTATTTATTTATTTAACATACCAATAAGGTAGTTATTTTACTTTTTTAAATGTTGTACATAGCAATATCTATTAGCTACTTTGATTTGTTTTATTATTTTACAAAGCAAAATATTGCAACAAACATTTTTCTTTATTTTTTAATGTTAGCGAGAACTCCCGAACAAAATAATCTTATTGATCTTATTGATATAAGTCCGAGAAACCTCATAAAGAATGCGAATTTGATGATTTTCAATATCAGATCCACATTGTGGATCCGGATAGCAGTCAGATCTGGATATCCGAATCCAAAATTATCCGGATCCGGATAACAGCTCTAATATAAATTATTTAAGATATGTTGAGCAGTTGTTGTATTTTGTGTAGGTACCTGTTATTTTAATCGCTATTCACTTTTACAGAGATTTTATGAATGAATTAGAGCTATTGGCAGAACGGACTTTTTATCAAAAGACATGGAGAAGGTACGAACAAATTTCAGAGTTTGTGACATACATTTTGATGAGGACAAGTGTGAAGTTCAAGATGTATCACAACCGAACTAATTTGAAATTTACTAGTATACCTTCTTTACATGTACCAGGTAATAATTTGAACTTTTATTATGCACTGTATGTTATTATATTCTCTGGAGAATTCATTATGTAAATTGTAGAAATTCTGCTAATTCCAGTACCTGGCCCTTCTAATGAAGTTGAAAGCGACTGTGTTTGATAAATTTGTTACTATTTCAAAAAAAACTGCAGATAAAAGAAATGGTAATTATAATATATGTACTTATAAAATGTTATACTAAGTATTTCATCATATTAGTTACTATTAATTAATATACCGGTTCCGGCAGGCTTCTATGGTCACTCGATTTCCGATATAGCACGAGCTCGTGAAGTTACTGGGTGACTGTCGCGATATACTGTGATCAGTCTGCAGTATCTATTCACTATAACTAACTGTAACTAACTATAACACATTATTTATCATACTTGCAAACGTTAAATATCCGTCCAAGATGCATATGATGATGAAGTGGCTGATAAAGAAACAGCCGCACATCTACGCGCCCATCTCCCAATTACTTGCCGCGCTTGTTCGTGCAATGTCGGGTGACAATAGGAGCCCGCCGGTACCTGTACCGGCGGGTACAGCAATCGCCAGATACGATGGCGAGCGGTGGAAGTAAGTTCGCGCAGCATTAGAAATAGTGGGAAGCTGTTGTAATCGGTTTTATTATATTTGCGAAAAACCATAGGCGGCGTAACGTCACGTGCGTTTAGGTGGGCGTGCCTGTTTTTAAAAACGACTACGGTGCATCCCCACTGCTCGCCATGGTATCTGGAGACTGCTGTATATGTTGCTGCATATTAGAGAAATCATGAAATGTGATATTTTCTTTCAGGTGATCATGCGTTCAATTTTAGTCCAATTTTGCAAAAATAACCGAAAATCCACCAAACACATCTACTTTACGTACAGGTAAAAATCTACATACTTTATATTAAAAAGTACTGCATAAATGTAAAATGAATTCTGGGTGATTAAAAAATGTAATTTCTATAATAATGATTTCTTTCATTAGGACCCCGAAGAAAAATAAATTTATTAAAAGCTGTAAATTTAAGTAGACAGCACCAACTTTCACCAAAAGCAAGGAAACTGTATACAATTGCAGCTGGATTAAGGAGAACTGCACGAAGATTGGATTGTGAATGTGCCCATGCTAAAAGAAGATTAAAGGAAGCCCTACGTTTCTCAGAGTCGAAAGAATATATTGCATCAAAAGTAAATAATATGTCGTTAAACTTCATAAATTCGCAGTTGCGTTTACAAAGCAAACAAAGTAGAGGGCGTAGATTTTCCATAGAAGACAAAATTTTTGCTCTATCCTTAATGGAACAAAGACCAAAAGCATATCGACTATTGAAAAGAACATTTGCTCTTCCTTCACGCAGAACATTAATGGCTTTACTGAGTAGAGTACCTATTTATTGTGGTATAAATAAACCTGTTGAGTTGCCTAAAGGACGCAGTTCAAAAAATAGACCCAATGGACAGGTATTGCTGTCTTATGTTTGATGAAATGGCATTGGAAGCTTCTTTATCATATAATATCAAAAAAGATTATATTCATGGATTTGAAAACTGTGGTGAAATCAGAATCAAGAAGTTCGCTGACCATGCTATGGTATTCATGGCAAGGGGGTTAAGGAAAAAATGGAAACAACCCATAGCTTTTTATTTCTCTGAAAGTGGAATGCGTTCTATTGATTTGGTGAGGAATATCAAGAATTGCATACAGGCATTACATCAGATAGATTTACATGTTGTTGCTACAATTTGTGATCAACACACCACTAACACTGCAGCAATAAACCATCTAAAAGAACAAACATCACGAGTGTATGGCCTTGTTGGAAAAGAGAACAGAACCTTAGGATTTGTAATTGATGGACAAGAAATAATACCCTTGTACGATGCTCCCCATTTATTGAAAGGCATCCGCAACAGGCTAATGGAAGCCAAAGCAAAATTTGTTTGGAAGCATAGTGAACAAACTGCATCTTGGAAAGATATCGTGAAGGTGTATGAAACTGACGTCGGTGATTTTGATACAAAAATGTTGAACAAATTGACTAATCAACATATCTATAAACAACATATGAAACCGATGAAAGTTAAATTAGCCACCCAAATATTTTCCCAAAAAGTATCCTCAATAATGCGAGGTTTAGTACGATTAGGTTAGTGTATACTCATACTCTATAATCTATATTGTATATGTCGCAATGAATTTAAAACGGGCTACTTTTGATATTTAATAGTCTTTTTCTTAGTAATTCGATTCTATATAACATATGACAAATATGTTCGTGAAACAATCAACATTTTAATTTCATTTCAGTGCCGGGATTTCCACCATCAGCTAGTGACACTGCTGACTTTCTGCTGTTTTTTGACAAGGTATTCAACAGTATAAATGGCTCAACCATCAAACCTCAAAATGGAAAGTTTTTAAGATGTGCTGTTACATCCTCTTCAGACCATATGGAATTTTGGAATGAAGCTGTAAGGGTACTAAGTACGATCAAGTTTTTGAAAGAAGTTACAAAGGCTGATGGTCGTAAAGTGATTACTTCTGTTCCACCGTCTATAAAAAATTGGATCAGTACATTGGAAGGTTTTAAAAAGATATGGAAAAAACTGTCTGATCTAGGATTTGAATATCTCTGTCCAAGAAATTTAAATCAAGATCCTCTTGAAAATTTCTTTGGGTGCATTAGATCACACGGCGTCCGAAATATAACCACCACTGTAGCATCTTTTATATCTTCATATAAAAGCTTAATTGTAAACAATTTTGCATCACCTCATTCACCAGGAGCTAACTGTGAAGAGGATAATTCAGACGATGCTCTAGATTCTTTGAAAAATTTCATTTACAAGATTCAAGAAGACACTACAGATATTGACACTATTGAGGAAGAAGATGACCATTTCGCATTTACAACAGCCAATAATGAACGCATTAATAAAACTCATGCCTATATACCAGGAAATGTTGCCCGAAAAATATTACGAAAAGTAGGGCCATGTAAACAGTGTCGGCAGCAACTAATTTCTGCAGCAGGACAGGAGAAACATGCTTTAATTGACATCAGAGCGTATTCAGCAAAAGCATTAATTAGGCCACACGCCAACTTTATTAAATTATTTAATAAGTTAAATCAAATTGTACACTTTTATTTGCCTAACATATGCCACGAAAGTCATGTAAAAGCTAAACTTATTAACATAATTCAACAAAATGCAACTATTATATGCAATTATGAAAAACAAAAAAAAATGTTTGGAATGTTTTTGTTGATTTTTATATACATACATGGATTGTAAATGTAAACAAAATATTGAAAGGATTAGACAAAAGAGATATAAATGATAACGTAAAAAAGATGGCTCTACAGCGATATACAAAATTCAAAACACGAAAGAAGGCTGTAAAAAAAATAAAAATGCTTCAGTAATAATATAACTATTGTTTTATTTTTACTTATTTAATTGTGCCGTTTAAATGTTTTGTAATAATGATGCATTTAGGTTGTTTTGCTACAGTTTATGTTTGTGAAAACTTATCATAAGATAAAATGGTACAAATAAACTACAGTTACATAACTTCGAATTATTTTCAAGTTGCAATGAATTATTTAAAAAACGCGCGGTTTTTGTCATACAGCGCCAGAACGACATTAAGTATCAACTAATTCAGTAAACCAATCACAGTGGTAGAGTTGCGTGTCTATATAAGTACAATAGGTATATAGTCTATGGGCTAATTTGCTGTCTAATTTCTTGGCAAAACTGACATCGTCTAAAACGGGCTTAACAATCTTAGAGTCCATGGACAAGCAAATACGAGAGACTGCACATGGACTGCACTAAAGCGTAGGAAAATTCTTTGTCAACTGATCACATTTTAAACAAGTTTCTCAAAATCTGCCAGTTATGAGGTTAAAATACTCTCAGGTGATCTGTAATTTGCGCACGACGATAATAAAGAAATTACGCCTGAATTAGGACCTAGCAATCAATAAATTAAATGACATTCACAACGATTACAACTATTGTGGAAGCATAACCTTTTGCTGGGATTCTTTCTCTAATTTTATTTAATTTACGGTTAATACTGTTAATCGCGCGAAGTTGCAGCAACTACAGTAGCCGTAGACCTACAAAGTTTATTTGCCTCAAGCCGCGGTTCGTATCTTAAAAACTCCATACATCGATACATTCTGAAAAGTGACAATTTTGCATACGCTTCAAAGTGCTTTCAAATTATACTAACTTTCATACTTCTGTATATGAGTTTGTATGTCGACGTAACAAATCTTGAAGAGGTTTGTATGCCATGCTATGTATCTTGCTTTCTTGTACTTTACTTCTGGTAAAATATATACAGATGCATCAATAGCATTCATCTAATTGGCTATTCAGACTCACGTTGTGTCAACGTTTAATCTGCCTTATTTATCATTAAAAACGTTGTAGACAACACCATCTATCGTTTGGTAAGTGTTAATTTCCCTTGTATATCCGATTAAACGTAATTAAAGTATAAGAGATAGATATAAAGTTCAAATATATATAATTCCTGGCATACGAACGAACAAACTTACTACGGAATGATTATTGTCTTAATCTATCATTACCCTGCTATCTAAATTCATATTGTGCGTCTTTGTTTCATCAAGGTATGAGTATAATAGCATAATTCCATTGTTTTATACCGTCCAATGTCATGTAATTACTATTTTTCTGTTCAAATGATCTGTATAACCAAATACACATTTTTCGTAAACAAGATAGCGGTATTTCTGGCAAACTACCAATGTAGCAATTTTGAAGATACAATATAAACAAATTTATGTGTATGTAAGCTTCATGTGAAAATGTATAAATATAATGCAAATATGTAGTCATGTTTACATTAAACAGAGTCTGATAAATAATGACTTATTTTCATTTTTCAAATGAAAATTGAAATAAGTCACACAAAATGTTCTTGGCTAATTAGAACTATAAATATTTGTTTAAAAACTCTTTGTTACTTAGTTCACCTAGAGCCACCTATAAAGTAGTTGGTCTCCAACAATATAGGTTACTGTTAATTGAAATAAGTTACAAAATAAAAAGAATGACTCACCCAATATCCCTCCAGCGATAAGAATGTCGAACAGATTTTCTCCATAACGACGATAATCTAATTTGTTTCCGGCACCGTCCAAAAATCGCGAAATTGCCTCAAAATCGTTAGCACATTTATCGAGCCCTGAAATTATTGCATCTCTGAATCCCACTGGATCATACCTTTCTTTTTCATCTATAACAAAGAAGCATTTATATTAACATACAGTAACAAAACGAACTCTTTGAAAACATCGAGAAAAAATGTAAATTTAGGTATATGAAAGGTAATGTAAAATGTTGAGTCCTCGTAAACATTGATTATGGATAGAATAACCATATACCATTTAAAAGAGAAAAAACGTCTAATACGGATATTTGTATATAATAGAAATAATTCATATATTCCTAATGGATGTTGATTCAATTTACATGTCCCAAAATACATCAAATTGATTTGAGAACATAACCTCATTTACAATTTTTTCTTTAAATATAATTTATTGTGAATCATATCAACAAGCTTATAAATTTAATTTATTCCAAATACAAACTCTAGGAATACATCATGAACTAAATATTTAACATACAAGCTCTCAATAAAAGAGAGAATTAAATAACAAATTAACTTGTATTATACAATTTACAAGTCACAATTCATTACCACTTTTTCAACAGATTGTTCTTATTTTGATATAGGTATTATATAAACAAGCATGACATCAGTTTAATGTCCTATAAAACGGTTAATTAAAACCACTCACACTATTTGGATAAATCAAGTATAATTGCAAATTGTAAGCTATTAAACATGTATAATATACATATGTATAACAAATAGATTTCATAACAAACTAAAATATTTATATTTAAGATATATCAACATAAAGTGATCCATTTTTCTGAAAGTAGTTTTACTTTAATTCAATAACTAAGTATCAAAAAATATACTGATTCTGATGCCTATAAATAGCAGTGTCTAATTTTGAAATTTGAAACAATTTGCTTGAGAGTTTCGCCCTAGTTTATCTACTAAACCATAAGTGTACTACGATACTCTTTCATAAAATTTATAAAGACGAATTTGTGGTATTTAACTAAAACTAACCTCTTTTTCTGGTCTTGATGCGTTGACCGGACAGAACTGGTTTTTCTACCTTTTGACTCATACAAAAATTTCTGCAAAATGGAAAATGTGTTAGGTACATCGATAAGCATCTTGAAGAATAAATATGTGAAAAGAACCAAAAAGTATTTTGTTACTTACACAAGCAACAATAATGGGCTCTAAAACAAAACATTAACAGTTAATTGGATTATAATATATAAAATTTCAGTAAATATAACGGCAAAACGTCCGTATAATCAGGTCATCGACATTTGTTCTAAAAGAAAAGCATGTTTTGGTTAACCTGCAGAATCCTTTCACAAAGAAATTCTAAATATTACCAAATTGTGCAGAATAACTACAAAACGTATAACAAAATACTTAAAAAATTGAGATATGAAAACGAAAATGCAAAGAAATATTGCTCCAATATGCAATAAAAGCATGAACCACCATTACAGAAAAATAAATATCAAAAATACGAGAAAACGTCAAAAAAAATATAGATATTAAATGGTAATGGTATCGCTTTCTTTGCGTCCTTATCGATTAGTAATATTTTAGAGCTTAAAGTAGGTATACTTACGTTTTAACTGATTAAAAAAAAGCACCTCACACGAGCTCCTAAAACAATTTTAAGACGACTCGTCAAAAGAACTGTTGTGCGACTGCGGAGTACTTACTGCTAACCGGAATCAATACGAATTTAGCGCGAAATTTAATTTCTCCAAAGAATGGAGTATGAAAAAGGAGTACGGTACAGTAGATATTTAAATACTCGTCGATTTAAAATAAATTAAATCAAAAAAACGTATAGAATATTTTGAAAACTGAATGTAAAAACTATATGACATAAGAAAAAATATCGTTTGTTTCCTAGGGTGACTCCAAATATCCCCAGAATTCCGAGATGAATTACATACGTTGTTAATTAATACTTGTTCAGAAGTTGCAAAAATAGAATACAGAAAATGATCCCTCTTATTACTTTGATATATGAAAAGATACAATTGTACAAAAGTGAGAAATAAGATGAACAGAACATCAGAAACAATTTTAACTAAGTTTGCACAAAAACATGAGTTTTTTTATTGCTTAGTTCTGTCGCAATCAAATTTTGGCAAAAAATTGTCCATGATACACTGTCAGTTGACATTACATTTCCTTACATTTTTAATTCATACAATTCTTTCGAAATTCATATATAAAATTTTGTAAGAGACAAGCTTCATGCAGTTATTAAGCATTTTTAAGTATTAACGTATTAATTAAATATGATTTGTAAGATAACAATGAATACTAACTAAAAGCGTTGGTAAAAAACAAAATAAAACTGATTTGAATAAAATTACATGTGACGTACAGTCTCACGGAAAAATAACGCGACGCATGGGCACAGAATATCAAACTAATAGAATTTGCACTCCTTGTCGGCGCTTTTGATCTTTTTAAGACAGATTCAGTGACCTTCAGGCTATTCATGCTATTTTGTGTAGAAGAAACGCAGGGTCGGATTGAGGAAAAATTATATACGTTGACAGGGTGTATTGACTGAAAATTAGATGCCCTTGATAAGTATAGATAATATTCAGCTGTTTCAAAATAGCAACTGCGTAAAATAAACCAAACTCATTTTATAGTATTAGAATTATATTAGAATATTTTTTAATATTAGTAATAGGAAAAAACCACAAACGCTAAAGTCAATAACACCTGATAGCCAGTAAACAATGAACAACGCTCGAATAACTACCGTGAAGTATTTTTCTTCTAGAGAAGATGGCGGATTACGCTGCGCACTAAAAATGCGCGTACTTTTCGCGCCAGGAGGAGTGCAAATTCTGATTGTTTGATATTCTGTGGCATGGGTTCATGTTGACAGGAAACAAGTTGTCGGGAGTAGAGGTGGGCAGTCCGACCCACGGGGGGTCCACTAATATACCCAAGGTCAAAATTTTTAATAGTTCCAAACTACACCTGCCTTAGCGCCACCAGCTGTGAACCTAATTTCACATTTGTTCTCATAGAATGTATTGACGTATTGACAAACAGTTTTGACGTTTGTATGTCAAAACGCGCTGATAAAACATAAAATACGAAATGACAGCGTTATTAAAACTTATAGAAAAACCTTGTTTTGGTGAAGAATTAAGTTTGCTGTTAAAACTTTATAACTGTTGGTTTAAGAGAGTAGGGACTGAAAGTCTACAACATGGATGTAACCAAAGTGAATTGGAACTACAGATTCTGTGATATCCCCTTCAGCAGCTTTTCAATGATTGACTCCTTGCGCAAAGCAGGCAGAACAGGCAAGAAGTGTTCCAACAACATTGCTAGTATGTTATAAATTAAAGTTCAATATGTTCAATGATATGTGAGAACAATGGCGTAGTAAACAGATATGCAAACTATTGGACTCTTCCTTCGCTACACGAGTTTGAATTTATTTGGAAGAATTGTATCGACAATACGGTGAATTGCCATTATTATTCAATTTTTGGTAGATAAAAGCAATCATCGGCTTGTCAATCTAGTTGACAGTTCATTATGAAGCTTATGCGTACTGAAAATATTAATTGAACACTTTGCATGTTTGTAGCGTAATGTAAAGTTCTCTGTAAATCTGTAGCCATATTGATAATATGCTTACAAATTTACA
Source organism: Popillia japonica (assembly GCA_004785975.1). Lineage (NCBI taxonomy): Eukaryota > Metazoa > Arthropoda > Insecta > Coleoptera > Scarabaeidae > Popillia > Popillia japonica. The sequence goes on from ML218726.1 coordinate 30,112, forward strand.
GATAATTTTACAGGCGCTACAAATATCTGTAGAATCCTATCTTCGTTTAAAATTTTTAAAAAGCCCGCGTTTGAATGTTAGTTCTAAACTACACCTGCACTGGCGCTGATTTGTTCCGAAAAATTTAACGAGAGTTGCCGATCTATATTCTCTCTTGTCTATGGTCCGACCCACTTTAGTGATTCGATTCACTAATGCCCATATTTATAGTCGCTGCTTGAGATACAGCCGCTGCTCTAGTCACTAGATATACTAACTACCGCAATATACGTCCATTTTGGGTCCAAACGAGTGCGGTAAATTTGAATGTATTTTTCGTATTTCTATGCAGTCCGTGTAGTTCAGTGCTACACTTTCGGAGTTAACGAAGCCAGTTCATTTGGTGATATTGAAATGGATAAAACTGTATCCAGTGTCTTTGTCCGGAAAGTGTGAAGTTACGTTAGGCCTGTTTAGATATGAATAAAATGCATACAAGTTTTATAAAGAATTTATTGGATATTATAATATATGTACATATTGGCGAACATTATTAACAATAATTTCTATTTATCTTAATATGTACATATAAGTGATTATACACATACAAAAGTAATAAGAGAACGGATGAATTTACTCAATCTTACAATCAAAATTACAAAAGTATATTGTATTACATTTAGGGCCGGTTTTATAAAGTGCGATTAATATGTAAGTTAAGCCATAGTTTAAACTTTCGTTAAACTTCGGATTAATACCTAAACCAAAGAGGTTGCATGTTACAGTTTTATAAAATAAAATATAAGTGACATTAGTTACAGTTGTGTGTGCACAACTTCACAGCATTTATTAATGTGTTGTGAATATAAATATAAAGAAAACATAACCTATCTTAGACTATCTAGCTGTATGTATGTCTATACCCGCCAAACAAATTATATTTATTATATTGAAAATTATTGTTTTTTAATACAATGGAGGGGTACCAGAAAGATAGCAATGATGTTAATAAACGCACAACAAATTTCTCGCAAAGAGATATCGACATTTTGGTTACATTAGTGCGAAAACATAGTGCATTTATTAGATACATTACATTAAATGGCGACGAGGTAAAAGGTAATTACATAAAGAAAAATTGTCCAAGGTGTCACTGATAGAAACTGAAAGAAAATACTTACTCCAAAATGGCGCAGCAAAGTAATACTGGTGGGACCGGCGAGGTAAAATATCTCCAGTGTACGTCGGTTGGAACGTTACAAATATTTAAAGAAACTGATGACTGGAATACGTATTATGAAATTATGGAACAGTATTTTGTGGCAAATTTTATTGATGACAAAAGAAAAATAGCTGTGTTATTAACATGTGTGGGAAGTGATATATATAAAACCTTAAAGGATTTATGTGATCCCATACTTCCGAAAGACAAAACATATGAGGAATTATGTGATATTTTGAAACAGCAATATTCACCAAAGCTCTCGGTATTTAAAGAGAGAAGCATTTTCTATGAATTAAAACAGTTACCGAATGAATTGATTCGGAATTGGTATGCACGGATAAAAAAGCAGGCAGCAAATTGTAAGTTTGGAAACATGTTGGAAGAGTACTTAAAAGATAGGTTTGTTGCTGGTCTTGCGAGCGGAAGAATTAAGGATAGGGTCAGTGAGGAAGAACATACTGTGAAGCTCAAGGAAATAATAGACATAGCACTCAAGAAGGAAGCAGCGTTAACAATAGCTACAGCTCCAGCAGAATTGAACAAGCTTGAGATCGAAGGGAGTAGAAAAGCAGGCTCAGAGCAGCAAAAGAAGCAAGCAAGAGTAGCCGACACAGTACGAGATCCCAAGAAAAAGTGCAACGCTTGTGGAGAAGCAGACCACAATTTCTTCACATGTAAATATAAAAAATACAAGTGTAAAAGGTGTAAAAAGATTGGACATTTAATCAAGGTATGTAGATTAAATAAAAATAGGGACATTAAGAATGTTGAGGTTGAGAATGACAGTGTTAATTATGTGGATATAATGAATATTCAAAGCAGTTCTTCTGTTGATCCCTATGTAGTCAATCTTATAGTAGAAGGTAAACCTATTAAGTTTGAGGTTGATTCCGGTGCTGGTGTTTCGATAATAGAGAGATCAGCATATGATAAATTATGTAATAATGTTAGATTAGAGAAAACTGCAATTAGATTAAGAACTTATGAGGGTAATATAATATTACCAGAAGGAGAGATTTTAGTGAACATATCGTATAAGAATTATAATTATATGTGCAGATTGTTAGTTGTTAAGGGCGGTAAGAAGTGCTTACTGGGCCGAGATTTAATTAAGAAATTGGGTATAAGTTTAGAGTCTACAATAGATAATTTGGGTAGTAAAGTTAGTTTAGAATCTTTATTATCAAAATATGGTAGCCTATTTAATAATGAGTTAGGGAAATACAAAGACGAAAAAGTAAAATTCAAACTAGCGGATAATGCTAAACCCATTTTTATGAAACCAAGGCAGGTTCCATTTGCATTCAAAGAAGCTATTAACAAGGAGTTAGAAAATTTAGAGCAACAAGGTGTAATTCAGCAAGTTACTTATAATGAATGGGGGACTCCACTTGTTCCGGTTATTAAAAGTAACGGAAAAATTAGGTTATGTGCTGACTATAAAGTCACAGTGAATAAAAATATTGAGGACATTAAACATCCTTTACCAAGAATCGAGGAGCTATTTGCTAGTCTACAAGGGGGGCAGCATTTTAGTAAATTGGATTTTAAGAATGCTTATAATCAATTGGGTTTAGAGGAAGAAACTAGGAAACTTTTAGCGTGGAGTACGCATAAAGGTATATATTTAGTAAATAGATTGCCGTATGGTAC
>SMLS01068779.1:0-21513 GCA_004785975.1 Popillia japonica
GCAGCAAAAAGATTGTGGTGAAATTAATATTCAGAAAGAGTCAGATAAATCACCTTATTACAATGTGGGGATGAGAGGGCGCTAAAAAAAAATTAATCAGTATTGCGAATAAAAGAGATACAGCTTTTGTATGCGTTTTTGTGCTGGTGAATCACCATGCCTCACCTCAATGTTCTCAATGTCCTCTTTGCTTTTCTTTATTGGCTTTCTAATTTTTTAGTGTGTTACCTTTACAAGTCTATTTTCTAACGAATGAACTAATGCGAAATTTTGGGTAATGGATAGCCTTCGATACTTTTTCTTTTTAATCAAAGTTTACTTTAATGCAACGATTTTTTTCAGTTTTAAACGATTAATATTGTTACGTTTTTAGGGTTTTTAAATAATCTTCAGGCGATAATATTTTCTCAGAAGTATTTATTTAAACTAATTTAACACTTAAGAATTACTTGGTAACGTAGAACACTAATTAAACTATTTATTTCAACTAACACAAATTTATATGCACGTTTCGTATTTATATTCACAGCGTCCGTTCTAATTACGCGCTAGTTCAAGACTGTCCCGCATACGAGATTGTCACCCTTATATACATAAAATATAGCTTCTAGAATTCTCTACACTAAACTAGACTGTTCTAGAACGCCCTCTCTAGAATGTCTCCAGAAAACACGCGAACCATCCATATATCATAATTACAGTGCACTGCATAATCCATTTTAAACGGCTTTGTCGCTAGATGGCGCCATTCGTAACAATATATTTGGTACCCCCACTGTGTGGATATTTTATTGAAGCTACATACTGTGCACCAAAAATTCACATATATACAGTCTCCCCGGTGCTGTAAAATGCTTTATAATTGTTAGTAAAAAATTACACAGTTTTATAGAACACCATTATAACATTAGTTTTCACTAATCAAATGAGCACGTGATTCTTATAAGTTGTCTTAGGTGTTGGGAAGACATTACTTTGCAAGCAAGGTATACCTTTCTCATATACGTCCAGGTTTTGCAAGGCCGAGTGCAACATAAGGACATAAGGAGAACACATAAAATCGGTTTTCATTCATAAATGTCAACGCGTCGTAGCCACAATAATAGAGCTGAATCATAGCAATACGCTGCTGTAACGAATAATCTCCATAACTATTTAGTTTTACACCAATAACGGGACAAAATTGCAATTTGTAAACAAGTTCACAAATGATTCGTGGTTAGAAACAATTAAAAATCGAATAACATAATAGCACTTAATCATTTTGGTTAACGTACAAATCATTATTGTCGAAAATAAAAAAAATAAAATTCATCTTGTCGGGATTCGAACCCTGAACAATCCGTCCATTGCGTTATAAAGCTGTCGCGTGAATCCCTGCGCTAAAGCTATTTCCGTTATCTAACATGTTAAAAGCCTTATTAGGAATTCACGTGCAATAGATTTAAAAGTAATAATTTTCTGGATTTATTAAAATGACTTTCTTTGTACTATGATTATGGAAATGTTCATTGTGTGCCCAGTTATAATATGCGGCAGTTAAATTTGGATGAAGTAGTATTAGGGAGATACATTGCATTGCAGATACGTAACATACTTATCTACTTTACTGTGAGATTCAAAAAGATTGTCAATTTCTTGCCCGTAGATAGTGGCAAATAAGGGAAAAGGAACTACAACACCAACGCCAATGTCACAAAATATCAAGAAAATTAATTCAGTGTATCAAATGTGTATGTAGGTAACTTCACTCATTAAAATGGTAAGAAGTAGGTATAGATACATTTTTCGGGAAGACAATTTCTTTACTACGACAATCATTTTGAATCGCACTTTATTTCGAGCAATTTTATCAAAACTACATTCTAATTAGACCGTTACCCATAATGCGTTTGAATTTGCTGACAAGTAGTATATTAGTCTGCCATTTTGTCTGTTTATATTTATGTTAGAGGGTTATAGGTTACGTTGATTATTCCTACGCCTATGTATAGTTCGTTTCACCATATTATACATCCTTGGCATGCATCAATCTTTGTTGCTTGCTCGTGTTGTATGTTTTAATTTGGAATTTATTTCAATATTAATGTCTGACAATAATTAAGATTAATTTCCCACAAATAATCGCTGATGGCTATAACTTCCGTAGATGCACTGTAGGTACATTTTACAAACTAAATTAGACATAATATTGAAATTACAACAAAAGATTTTCTTTCGATAAAATATTTTTATTATTATTCCTCCTCGATACCAACCATAATTCATTTGTTTAAGCATATTGTAGTTCTTCATTTCTAAACGTTAAATAACAATAGTTTATTGACCGCACGATTGATGTTCACGAACAGACGCCGTTCAACGCGTCCGTGTTTCGAATACGATTCGATTAACATAGGTAACGTGACGTCACCGACTGACCTGATCTCCGGTGTTACTACAATTAAAGCGCAAAGAGTCGAATGCATCGCGCGGATTTTTTCAAGTCCGCACACAAAGAGGATGACACCCACAGCAACTCTAAAGTACCATACGTAGTACTCACGGAACGAGCACTTCGTGATTTCTATCTGTCCTAACGAAGAATTGGCGGACGATGGACGATGTACAGGGGAGAATCGAGGAATCGTGAGAAATAGTAACAATTAATGTGCGAAGAGGATTATCATTCGCGTATAATTGATGTGGGAACTGACGGAAACGTTTTCGTGGAAAACTCGAGTTGATCGTCAGGATTTCGTTAAAATTATCATGTGAACTCGGTTATAATCATTCAATTTATTACGTATATGGCGTAAGTGGTTTCACTTAATCGTGGTTTATGGCATAACTTGTATGTATATAACTTCTAGGGATTTTCATATAAATCGTTTGATTCGCATATAAATTATTTTATTTTGGTTTCGCATTATTTCCAATTATGGTTCAAATATGACCATTATAGGATTCCGTAGTCATTTTTCAAGGTATAGGAATTAATAATTGTCGGCAATTACAGGAATTGCAGTCGTAAAGTAGCAAATAAATTCAAGTTAAAAAAAAATATACAGTGCATCTCAAAAAAAGGATACAGAGATAAACCTGACTGGTGGTTAAATAAGGAAACTTTCGATCGATGTCACAAACACTACTTTGCAGATCATTGCAGTTCCATTAAAACTTCACTTTCTTTTTTTAGTACATGTAAGCGAATATAATTCAGTTCTTATTAGTTTTTTTTTCAATTAAACTGAAAGAAAACAGTAAAAGGTTAAGGATGACGTATTTGATTAATCCCAGAGCCCTCAAAAAAAGGTACTTTGAACCCGTATTATCGTCGGAAGGGCATGATTTATCATCGCATAAATAATGAAGCGGTTACGGCATATCTTCTTAGGCAAATCCGACATGGAAGAAAAGCTCTAAATATATGTTCTTCATGAATTATTCTCACCTGCGTTTCTGCAACATGCTTTTTACTCTTATTGTTTGCTGTGTTGTCGTACCTTATTCCGAATGCAGAATTATGCAGATTAACTCGTAAGCAATCCTATCAATCCGTTCAGCTTTGCATACCGCGGACAACAATGAATGGGGAATTGTTGCAAAATTACATAACATAATGCTAATGCAGTCATCATGAATTTTTTCACTTACATAATCTTAAGTCGGATGTAATATCGGCTATAGGAATAACAGCTGCGAATTGTAATATTTCTAGAATGAACTTCTTAGATTTTTATTATGAAAAGTAACATAATCTTCATTAGTGCATTCTTTCGATGTTATGTACACTGCACTTTAAACGCTTGTCCGAAATGTTTCTATGAAAATAGCATTTTTGCACAATATAAATGTTTAAGTAATAAATTTCTTCAGAATATGAGTAAATATAGATGGGTGAGTAGTCGAAGGTGATGACATATCCTGCTCAGGATTAAAGACCGTTTCTTCAGGCCTCTCGCTAAAGCCATTGCAGTAGGTTGATGTTTTTGACACAGGGATGGATGTGTTATCTTCCACTGTGAGAAAAAAATGTGCATATGTATCGGTAATGTAAAATCGACCAGGTTTCACTGTTCCAAAGCGTTTGATTCTTGTGCAAACGCTATTCGCCAAAAAGTTTTTCAGAATTCTTTTGTAAATTTCTATATCCGACATATATTGAGGTCTTTGCTCTTGGAACCCTGTCGAAAGCTCTCTCCATACTCATCCATATTCTTCCATATCTATGTATGCTAAATATGCTGTTTGTGTCCTAGCTATTGCGTGGCTGGTAATTTCTTTGAATATATGATTTTGAATGCATCTTCCTTTGCGGAATCCGCTTTGGACTTACGCAGGAGTTGGCTCTATTTCTTGCCTTATTCTTCTTTCTAGTATTTTTCCAGTATTTAAGTTTTGTACGTAATAACAGGGTTATACCTCTGTAGTTATTGCAATTTTTGCTGTATCTTTTCTTGAATATTGGGAATATAACTCTCAATTCCCAGTCTCCTGGTATAGTTTCTTCTTGCCATACTGCATTCATTATCTCCAAACGTTGTGTTCCTTTTTTGCTTATATATTTCTGTTGTAATGTTTTGTTTATCCATTTTTGAGTTCACTTATTACTTCGACTAGTTCTTCTTTAGTAATCTTGTAATCTTCCATTTCTCTTTTGAGTGTCTGTTCTTGCTGTTCCCTTTTTGTTTGTGATGAAAAGCTTTCTGCAAAGTAGTATTTGGTACATTAAATTGTACGGTAACTGTTTCTAGGTTCTTATCTTGCCTTAAACCACAATCAGCTGCCAGTTGTATATTCCTTCTCTTGACCTTTCTTGACAGTGACAATTGCAAACGTAATTTACTACCAGTTTAAAGAAAAACGACTAACTTTAGCATTAATTTGTCATAAACAACTGCTGGAACAAGAGAAAATAAAACTACAAGAAATCAATCAAACAAGATCTTTATTAACTGGGATCGAATTTTCGTCGAGAATGAAAGTGAATCCAGGTTCACGTCTAAATATTTGGGATAACTTTGTCAAAGTATGCACTCTAACACCGAGTGAACAACTAGTTCGTTTGCTTTTGAAGTCCACGAGGTTATACACCTCAAATAGTCCCATTCTATTTAGAGAAATTGAAAACAACATTAAGAGAATTGGAATATTGGAATTATTTGTCTGTAATTTTGAAGGCAATTATTCACTAAGCACTATAGGTGAGAAAATGTTTAAATTTAAAAGCTATTGTTCAAAATACACGCACAACTTAACTGACTAGTCCTTACCAGTGCCTTACAGCGAATAAATATATTGAAGGTCATGTTGGAAGAAATGTTACTATCTACAACTCTGCTTTCTCTGGGTTAAGTTACGAAATACAAAAAAATATTGTTAAAAACTATATACTACGTATTTCTTCTAATTTGTAGAATTTTACACTACAAACGGTATTCTTTATTATACAGGTTGTTTCATGAGGAATGGTACATACGTTAATATGTTATAGATTTGATCAGTTTAGCAGAAAGTTCCTATGACCATGTGGTTAGTTCTGAAAGGTAACCGAGATACAGCCAACTAATGCATCAATCATTCCACCCCATAGATTTACAGAAAATGTTAACTGAAAATTTGTTACAACACTGGCATACGGATATCTTCGGACCAACGATGATCATTTCGACTGTTATTGATCCCATGACGGGTGAAGGTGGCTTCATCGGCAAAAAGTATAAGAGGAACCATGCGGCAGTTAGCATTTACCCGTTCACCAAATTTCATTCTCCTGGCAAAGTCTGTTGGTTCAAGGTGTTGTATTGGTTGAACATGGAATTGATACAAGCAATGAGTACGCAATGTTCTACATACTCCTACATGAGGAACACCAAGACGAGCAGAAAGTTTCTTGTACTGATAGATGGACTGCGTTCTACCGACTGAAGAATTTTTTCAACTTCATTTAGAGTTTGCACACTTGCGCGTTCAGAATGCATATTTGAACTTGGAACAGCACCGCTTTCATGCAATGTGTTGAATATTCGACTAAATGCTCTTGAATCTGGTAGCAGCCGATTAGAAAACCGTCTCCTATAGTCATGACGAGCAGCACGTGCATTTCCATTCCAGAAACAGTAACAAAACACCATATCAGCATATTCTGCATGTGTAAATGTGTGTGGCATTGTCAACAACTGACAAGAAAAATGATATTGTATGTTGCTATGTACAGATACAAATCAATTAGTTTATGCATTAACTGGCTGTATCCAGGCTGTATCTCAGTTACCTTTGCGGACTTACCACATGTTCCTAGAAACTTTTCTGGTAAGAATGATCAAATCTATAATATATTAACGTATGTACCATTCCGCATGAAACACCCTGTATATACGTACCAAGTAACATATAAATGAATGGCACAAAAATTTACAACACTGAAAAATTGGCTAGCCTGGTTAATCGTTGTAGCTATGTAATATAACTCTGTAGGTTATGTCGTTTTATGTGTCTCTTTGACTTGGCTTAACTAAAACTACTGTGTAAATGTTAAATTATGAAATGTATGGTTAAGTTCATCCATATTATCTCAAAATAGTTACATATAATAATTACAAATATTAAAATGACTGTGACCACCTCAAAATACCAAACACCCACTTTGTATAATTATGGTTGCATGGTTACCAATACAGACATATATCCACATTCTCAAGTTATTTTGATGACACCTTCTTCAAATCCCTTTTTTGTGCGATTCAAAAGTTTATTGCTTCAGGGGTAATTATAGTGCAATGTGAGCTATGAATGTATTATTACCTTCTTGTAGTGTAAATGGAATAGCTATACGCTTCGCCTCATAAATACGCAAATGCCGGTGCAATTGGAGATTACAACTATTAATGTCTATCTTATGACCACTATATACTCTAAACGTATTACATTAGTAAATAAAACTTTACACGCATCTGTTATAACTTTCGCGATTCTACGATAAAATATTTAAATACTCCATATAATTTTACTTTCTGGTGTAGTTCCTTATCTACTGCAATCTTGGCAGCATAAAATATATACGACCTTAGGTGGAACGTACGAGAAATGTCGCTAATTAATTATAAATCTTATCTGGAACGGACAAAACGGACAACTTAATTGCCGTAAAATCAGTTGGAAATTAACGTTGGAAGAATAGATGACTATTTGCACAGGAGAAATAAAGATCGCTATAGAGATACAGCTAGTAACAGAAGCATGTTGTCTCGCAAATTATAGCAGAATTTCATTTTGTGCTGGAGCATTAATTGCCTCTAATTTTTTTTCTAGTTTTATAGAAATATGAATTTCCGAACGAAGAAATTTTCAGAAAATGTTCGTTCGATTCGTTTTTATTAACTTAAACCTGTTAGTCAAGTTTCTTTAATTTTTGTGGTACATTTTGATTAAAATATACAATTTTACGACATATTTTATGCAGATTGATTTATTGTTGTTTTTTTATGTCTGTTTTAAAGTGAATGACCGTCTTCGTTGCCGAATCATAGACCGATAGAAAATATGTGAAGTTAGTTGTTTCTATCTGGTCGAATGGGGATTTCAATTCAGGGCAAACTGTGGCCACGTTTAGCCACAAGAAGTTTGTGCAAGCTTTTGGCGGAGATAGCTAAGTAGAGACTTCAAAGAATTTGCCACACAATAGTTATCTCTCTATCAATAGTTTATTTATTTATAGCATCAGCAGGAGAAAGAATATCTATTTGTGGTGTAAAGAGAGAGGGCATAGTGGGGCAATTTCTGTTGTAGTATAACAGAAGATTATTTTGATATTGTGTATCGATCCCGTAAATAAGAAAGGTATCAATAGTTTCCTACAATCCTTAAAAAACTATAAGTGACAGTATCAAAGGTATATCGCGACTTTCTATGCAATAAAGAAATGTAGGATAATTCAGCGTCTAGTAGAGTATCCCAAAGGACGTTAGCAAAAAAGGGCTTCTTGATCAAATTTTTGTCTCGTTTTAAAGATCATGATTTTGATTTTCAACAGGTCTAAATCGTGGGACTTTCAGATGGGAAAAAGCATGTAAGGTTCCATGAAAATCTGAAAAAAAACGTAGGTAAGTACCTGTATTTTCTTGTAAAAAATTGCATGGGAATATCTGTTTCTAGTGATGAAGCAAGTCATTAATAAAGAATGTAGTAAACTTTATGGTTGCACTATGCTTATTAAAATGTAGCAGTTACTTGGCTTACACATATATTTTCTGTGGTGAGTGCAGCTGCACCAGCTTCCTGCGCTGTGTTGCTTATGGAGATTTTCCACCGCAGCTATTGCCTTATAAATTATGTGTGCCAATGAGTTTCCACAGCCTTGTTCCAACATTATCTTCTCGTAAGTAATATTGTGCTGTTTGACGTTCTAGTAGTAAGGGTGCATTACTAATAGAACTGCTTCCAAAGAATAAATACATGCAAATGATAATAAAACTATACACTACATAAAGGATATCTTTAAAATTTCGTGGGCTAGTGACAAACTTCGTTTTACTATACAGGGGTTGGCCAGTTCATTATGAGTAGTAATATCCCTAGGACAGTGATAATCACGAAATAATTTTATTAGTTTCCGAGAGCACGTTGCTTGGTAACATCCCGACGCCGTAGGCTATGAGGATTTATCTCTGTCCGTGGGATATTTGGTCAGAAAATTTTTGGCTTTTTAAATTAACGTTAACATTTATTTATTAAAAGAACAATTATTGAAAGTACAATTTGAGAAACTAAATGAGCTTGCAGAAGTTGCTGAATTTGTTTCCAATTTATCTATATTTTCACTATTTAGTTCTCCAAATCGTGACATTTCGAAAATTAAATTTGAAACTGTCAAAAGTTTTACATAATAAGCAGTGATATGACATTAAGTCAGGTGACAGCCGGGATGTGATCTCTAGTGATAACATTCCGGGGTAGTTATCAGTATAATCAAATGTTGATTGGATATCCTGATACATGTGACATAAAAGGATTAATTTTGATTGGTCGAAAATTGAATCCAAAAATTTTCATTATAATTACCGCAAATTTCTCAAAATGTGAAAATGTTCGTCCAAAATTGCATTCTGAGAAATCTGATAGAGGAACATCAGAAGAAGTAGTCAGAGAAGATGCAAAAATTTCATGAACGTTATGGGGAAATGGCTTTACAATAAACTTGTTTCATTAGCTTTATCTATTCAATACTTTTATCCCACAACATAAGCAACTTGGAGCATGGAGATTTTTATCAACATAGAACAAATAATAGCTACATATAAGTGTTAGCTACATATGTATATAAGTGTTAGTCCTGCTTTCTGAAGCAACAGTATCAAGACATACTAATCATTGATGCCGCTAATTCTGAACTTATTAGTGTAGCATACCTGTTCTACTTAAAAGTACATATAACTACATAATATATTTTGAATGGGCTGAACCTCAATTTGAGCAAATGTTGCAAAACTTAAAACTCGCAAACAGTTTTAAGTTTCAAACACATTTCTATTCAATAGGTCCTAAGCCATCAAGGTATTGAAGGAAACGAACAGGCAGATAAGCTTGCAAAGGCAGCAGTAAAAATGGTTTTTATTAAACCTGATCCCTGTTGTGGTCTGCAAAATTGCCACCTAAAACAAGCAATTAGCAAATGGAAAGACAAGAGAAAGGTCTCTCCCTTGCAGAATATGCCAGAACAAAATCAGACAGAATTGCTTAAGTTTACAAAGGTGGTGCCATCTTTCAGCAAACGGAACCTTGGACTAATGGCAGGATTTTTGTAATACCATCTATAAAAGCTCGGGAAAGCTGAAAATCAAATCTGCCTTCTGTGCCAAACAGATCTAGAGACAAAAGAACACATTCTGCGTGAATGCGTTGTTGTTAGTTCTGGGTACTGGAAATCAATACTTCAATAGGGCGTTCCTAACGCTTATTGAAATCCAAGATGAACCGCAGAACAGTTCAGAGATGGGATTTTCTTTTAAGCTTGTTAAGTCAACGCAAGGACATTTTTATCCAACAGTATTGAAAATAGCTCACTTAGTTGGTGACCTGTGGTCCACACAGTAAGTCCTGCATGAGCTATGCATCATCTTTTCGAATAATTAATAAAGATCTGTGGCAACAGTACTGGCCGTGCAGGTTAGCTTGCACGTTCTAGGTTTTTTGTTGCAAAATTGCAACATTAATTTGTACGTCTTTAGAATACATACCCTTTCAATTACAAATTGTACGAAAAAATCCTGTAATTCCATTTTATTGCAAATTAGGTGCAGAAATAGAAAATGAATCTAACGACCCGTTCTATAATATTCAATATTGCCTTATCCGTTAAAGCGGTAACTTTTGCACATCCGCTAGTAAATACGCAACGACATTTTAATTTTACATCAATAGAGCAGTGTTCTTCACACTTTGTATCGTTTGTAATGATTTAACTTGGAATGATGGAATTTTATTATTCCGGTAATTTTACCTTGATGGTGCAGATACACACAACCATAAGCCGCTCGCCGCTGTTTCATCAAGGCTTAATGATGGTAGAGTGAATTAGATGTCCATCAGGCCGCACTAAATTGAAAACGAACAGGCGTGGAAAATGGAAACAAGAACAGGACAAGTGCGGAGTCTTTGAGACGGTAAATGAAAATTTCCTCACTGAATTATAAACATAAATCGACCTTGAAAGTAACCGACGAACGTAAATATTAATAATTGAGGATATCATAAAATTTTATCTATTTTGTCTTTAAAAGTCATTGGCATGGTGGTTCGTGGTGTGTGCGGTAAAGAAATCCGTAACTAAGCGAGCAAATACGCCTATAACTTTGTCGTCCTTACGAGTAAATGCTATAATTTGCTGTAGCGAATTGATGATTGTGATATTTCTACTTTTTTATGGTTTTTTTCATCTGTGACGAGATAAATCGTAATTGATAAACTAGGGAAGTAGGAAGAAAATAAAACTAAATAGAAACAAAAGTGGCGCGCTGTATCGTAATTAATAATGGTAAAGGTGTTCAAGCTTATAAATAATAATTCCAAGATATTCGCACACATTCAGAGGAACTCACGTTTCCCAAATACTACAAAATGCATTTTTTTTTAAGATTTTTAATTTTCGGTACCAGCTGCCTCTGTTCATATGACGGAAATGTATTCAGTGATAACTCTATAAGTATATAAAAGATAGGGAACGAAATCTGATAGGAGGCGACCGAAAGAAGATGGAAAGATGGAAGCAATACTTCGAACAAATATTAAATGAAGGCACAAATGAGATTCAAAATGAGGAACAAGAGGAAAGGGTAGAAGAAAGAAGCAAATGGAATTACAGCCGAAAACTTGAAAGCTGGAGGAGAGCAGTTAGAAAATGAGATTTATCAACTGTTGTGCCAAATATGAGAAACGGGAAGAATGCCAGATGGCTGGAAAGAGGCACTGATACTGCCCATATACAAGAAGGGAGATAAGGCAGTCTGCGAAAATTAGATTAGAGGGATCGCACTTTTGGATGCAGTGTACAAAGTGTTGGCAATTATAATAAAAAGAAGAACAGAAATACATTCGGAGTGGGTGCTGGAGAGTACCAAGGAGGGTTTAGAAAAGGAAGAGGAACAACCGACCAGATCTTCATCTTAAAACAAATATTGGGGAGATGTTACGAGTATGCAATACCGGCTCAAATGCTCTTAGTAGATTTTAAAAAAGCTTACGATAGTAGTAGTAGTTAGTATAAATAGACAGGAATTAATAAAAACCCTGAAAGAATTGGAAATCCCAGAAAAACTAGTGAAGTTAATAAAAGTGACTCTTCAGAACACCGTAAATATGGTAAAAATAAATGGTAGAACGAGCGAGCAGTTCACAGAAATGGCCTAATATTTACTATAGTCACCAGTGTCTAGTCTATGCCGATGACTTAGTTCTGATAGCAAGAAGCAGGAAAGAATTAGAAGACGTTACCTCTCGATTAATGAAAGCAGCAAATTGCATAGGACTACAAATCAACATAAGCAAATTCAAATTTATGGAGCTGAAGAACAAATAATGGAAGTCAAAACAGAAATAACCTTGTTGTGCATAATAAACAAGATAGGAAGATAATAAATTTTGAGGAGGTAGACAGCGTTATGTACCTGGAGGTCATGATCGATAACAAGTGCCAAGAACAAACGGAAATAGACCTACGAATAGCCAAGACCACTAGGTGCGCTGATAACCTAAGGAAAATTCTGACAAGCAAAGAGGTGTCTAGACCAACGAAAATCAGATTATTAATATATGTATTTTTATGACCTTTTAACTTATCTTATTATCCAGATAGTTTTTCAACTTTTAGGTCAATGATAACACGCAATTCTAACAAAAGTCAAATTTATTCCAAAACCTTTACAAAATTTATAATCTGGTTTTCGTAACAACTTCTTCAGTGGAATAAAATTGACATTTATATAGTGTCAAAATATAAATAAATAACTAGCCATGCCTATCAACAAAATTATCTACAGACAAAGAAATTCAGTGATATATAGGATTATGTTTACAATATATTGGACAATTTAATATATTTTGTAATCATAACACTAATGTTCCTTATATCAATGTATTTTTTTGTCAAGCTCTAACAATTCTGTTCGAGGACTAGGGAAAAACATGGCAAAAAAACCTAGTCAAGAGCTTAATTTTATAAAATTCAGGCGTGATTAGGTGATTACATTATTATAAATAATACTTAAATTTTCTATATCTGTTCTAAAATTGACCGCGTTATTTTCTTTTTTTATGTATATCATTTCGTATATTAATCTTTTTTTATAACTATTTTCTTTTTTTAAAATCTTAACATTTTCAAAATCAAAGTTATGTCGTAATTCTTTAGAATGCTTAGACAAAGCAGTTTCCGCGGTTATGTTATGCGTTGCAGTGTATTGATGATTATACAGTCGTTTTTTTAGATACTGTTTAGTTTGCCCTACGTAACATTTATTACAGTCTTTACATTCTAATTTATATACGACATTACTTTGATTATCTTTTTTAATCTTAGTTTTTAAATTTGTAAATAACTGTCTGTTATTGTATGGTGTAAATGTAATGCTTATATCTGATTTTTTAAATTCGTATTTAATTTTGTCACTTAAGTCGTTAATGTATGGAATTGTGTGATATATTTTACTATTTTGTTTATTGCCTGTGTTGTATATTTTATGTATTCGTTTTTTTATTAATTTCTCGTAAAATTCTTTTGGATAACTATTTTTGTCCAAAATTGATCTAACTTTGCTTAAATTCTCTTTTCTAAAATCAGGATGTGCTAATTTAATAGCTTGGTCAACTAAACTATTAATTACGCTTTTTTTAAAATTTACGGAAGTGTTTGAATAGTAGTTTAGGTGTCTGTTGCTACTAGTGTCTTTTATGTACCAATTCGTTTTTATGTTCGTGTTATCATGTATGATTTTAACATTTAAAAAATTTATAGAATTTTGATTCTCTTTTTCAAACGTAAATTTTAATCTGTCATGATAGGAATTAAATGTGTGTATAACATGTTCAATTTTACCTAACGGTATGCAACATATACAATCATCTACATACCGTTTGTAAAATTCAACATGACAATTTAGTTTATTTAAAGAATCTTGCTCAAGATCCTCCATTACTAAATTTGCTATCACTGCAGATAATGGAGAACCCATTGCAGTTCCAAAAATTTGTTTGTATATTGTGTCTTTGTATTGAAAATATGTAGAATTTAAGCAAAGTTTTGCAGCCAACATGAATTCATTTTTCGGTAAATTTGTATGATTTTTTATTAAATCCCATTTTTTATCGATACTAGATAAAGCTAAATCTAAAGGTACATTAGTGAACAATGATACCACATCTAAACTTACTAATTCGTAATTATGTGGTGCCATGTTTTTCCCTAGTCCTCGAACAGAATTGTTAGAGCTTGACAAAAAAAAAAATACATTGATATAAGGAACATTAGTGTTATGATTACAAAATATCTTAAATTGTCCAATATATTGTAAACATAATCCTATATATCACTGAATTTCTTTGTCTGTAGATAATTTTGTTGATAGGCATGGCTAGTTATTTATTTATATTTTGACACTAAATAAATGTCAATTTTATTCCACTGAAGAAGTTGTTACGAAAACCAGATTATAAATTTTGTAAAGGTTTTGGAATAAATTTGATTTTTGTTAGAATTGCGTGTTATCATTGACCTAAAAGTGGAAAAACTATCTGGATAATAAAATCAGATTATATAAAATGATACTGAGACCGACCCTGACATATGCAAGTGAGACATGGATAATGACAAATAAAGCAAAAGAAAAATTAGAAATCTGCGAAAGAGAGATTTTGAGGAGAATGTATGGTGGAAGAAGAACAGAATTAGGATGAGAACGAAGAGCAAACAAAAAAAAAGGCTACAGTGGTTGGGACATTTGCAAAGGTTAGAGCAGGATAGACGTGGAAAACATATAGGATGGAAAATCCTAGATGGCAGGAGGAGGAGTGGAAGACCGAGAAAGAAATAGAATCGACATTATGCCATTCTGCTTCCCAATGCTGCCGTTCTCTGCACCAGTTCAAGTGTTAATGACAGTGGCACTAATCGTGAACGGTACGAAAAAAGCCCAAAGGCTCGAATGCGGCGATATAGTGTACGCATAGGAATAGTTATACTATACATATCTTCTTCTCCAAACCATTGGTCAGCGATACCAACATCTCGATAGGCAACAATTCTACCCCTGTCAAAGTCGCCTAAACAGTGATAATTTTGACGTCTTCGAACTCTAGATATTTTGTTACGCTTAATACTTGTAGATGGACACCCAATAACTTAACTTTTCTATATTAGACAGCTCCCATGAACATGAATCTCTTTTTGGCATTCTAAGTACCTACATAGCATGCTTTAAATATAGTCATGCTGATGTCACGAAATCAAGTTGAACAAATTACTCTTTCTGGGTGTGCCGCTTCTAATGTCACTGAGTATAGTTGTTTATAGTGTTTTACCGTTAATTTAGTATTAAAGAAATATATATGAATGTTCCCATAGTTAGCTCATCAAAGAGAGTTTAAACTACCGGCAAAACATTTCTTTTTAATTTATATATCCTTAAAACCACTACTATTTAGAATTCAATCTTGGCGGAATTATCGACCAATATTACCTTATCTGTTTCAATATTTAACGATTATCTTATAAGTTATGAATCCTAAGAGGCTAATAACACCTTTGCAATGTAGGCATTTCCTTGGAGACTCAACGAAATTTATTTCGCCGAATTTGCATATTTTTCCAATTACGAACTGTATAACTTCATCCTAACAAGCAGTACATCTTTGATGTGCGCTTTCGTGTGCGTTTCGTTACGCAAAAGTAATTATGCCATAAAAGAGTAACGTCTAATGTATTTGATGAAATCAAGTTTTGATTTAGATTATATTTCAGAATTATCAATACGTGTTATTACTTGATACAAATATAGCCTTAATAAATTTTTTATTTATAATTGAGCACTACCAATATCTGAACATTACCAACCACACTTGTTATTAAATTTACAAGTTTTCGTGCTTTAGCATTTACTGAAATTCAAGATCAAAGATAGAATGCCTTAAAATGATTTATTAATGGTTTTTTGAATTCCTACTGTATCTTCGACCATAATCTAAAATAGATTCGAACGCGAAACTTAATAGAAACACACAAGAGCACGCTTTCATCTGGTTTCTGAGAAAATCACGAAGCAACTGGTGGTTTTGATCGTAAATATCGCAGCGGGTACACGTTGAAAAAAAGTAGCTCTAACTAATCGAAAATTGAGAAGGTCTGACCTAACGCACTACGAAATTTTACGACGATTTTCAAGTCGAGAGCAAGTCTCGGTAATAATTTTACAAATTACCTACGGCGAAGGCTGTAAAAAGACGCAAAACATTCACATATCTGGTTTGCTAGGTAATTTTAGACCATCCGGTTCTGGATCGATGGCTGGTGTCGTTGTACTTGTTACTGGACATGTTCAATGTCTAATGTCACATATATTTATCTGTTTATTAGCAGGTAGCATTCCTGCCATGATGTTGCCTGTAGATGTGTAGGTTTCAATTGAGTGGTCATGAATTTTGCGAAGGCATAACTCCTATAAATAACGAATGAATCAAGTTACATTTCTGAAGATGTAATGAACTGTACGCACGCTGTATGTATGGTTATAAAAATGTCGTACAACATTCATTGAAAAGAAGTGCAGACAACTTGTCCCTTTTCTTGAAGGCGTCACCTTTCTCTTGCTTGAAGTAAGTGAATTAACTACATGAACAGCACATTCTCGCGGTAAAATAATAAATGCCGATTGTGCATCGATGTTATGTTGCATTGATTCCTTTTATTGGATGATGTTTTATTTACTTTTAATTTTTGTTAGGCGATATAGCTTGAAGTCATGAAAGCTGTGGGAACTCAATTTTATTTAGAGATATTACATCAATTGATAAAGACACAAACTGGTTTCGGCAGGAGAAAACGTTTGCAATGATTTTACAAATCAAAAAACAATTATATCAACCGCAACTAATCTGATGTTAGACACTTCCAATATAAGTGATGGATTCTGACAAGAAGTAGTGTAGTACATCTGTTTTATAAGATAAGATAAAGATTATTATGAAGAAGACCTTTAAGATAAAGACTATTATGAAGAAGACCTTTTCGAAGAAGGTTATCTGTATAAGACTATCTATATAGTTCCACCAATTTGCAAAATAATATGAGCAATTAGGTAGTAGAAGTTCTTTGTTCAAACCCTATTTTCTGCAGTTGAAAATCTGAAAAGCTGTACCAGGTTAATCTTAAAACTGGAACAACTCCTTCAAGTCCGATTTTGGAGATGAAGAAGTCAGCTGCTCAATTATTTCATGAAATATCCATATTAGGACGCTAAAGCGTTGGAAAAATATTCAGCACAAGTAGAACAGTTCGAAAATTTTAATTTTCTCCATCAGTCTAATGGTGAATTCATTCATTTTTTTTTTTTGAAAATCTAGAAATTGTATTTCACCGACGCCAAATATTTTCAAAATATGGTTTTATAACGAATACGTTGTGTGCCTGAAGTAAGTTTCGTAAACTTTAGTAACATTTTTTTTCTGTTCTAAATTGAATTTTACCAACAAATATAAGAAATTACAAAAAAACTATGTCAAAATATTATAAATGATTCCATGAGATTGGGAAAGAAACATGAAGTGGCTTTTGAGCATAAAACAGACCTAAACCTAGGATGCACATCACTGGCCTCCGAGGCCCAGCGACCTATCGCATCCCCGTGTAAAAATTTTTTGCGTGCATCCTACGGTGAAAGATAAAAAAGCCAATATGAAATAGTTACAAAACAAGACAATTGTGTACGTTGAAGTTGTTGTCACGTAAAAAGTTTGCTTTTGTCGTTTCCCTGATTATGCTGTCCGCTTCTTCAGAAGGTTTTTAAAGAAAGAAGATTTCTGAAGAAGCTGAAAGCACATTCATTTTTCTACGCAACAACACGCGAAAGACTTCAAGGCAGTGAATAACGGTCGTAAAAATGTACACCCAAAAAATATTCTATCAAAAACTTCAAATTGTATGCCAGAATAAAATAGAGAGTAATTAAGAATTCATACCCTCATAGAAACCATATCAAGAAATTATCATTAGTTAGTAAATGAACTGCTATAATGTATGCCAAAGGAAACAAATATGTATGTATGTATTTCGAGAGACTGGAATTGAATTGATGAAAAAGAACAGCAAGGTTAATGTTGTACAAGTTTGCTAAAGTCTTCTATTTTTCTAAAATTGAAGCAATGATTCCTGAAGGAGTTTTGGCACATGTGGTTTGTTGGGCAAAGTGTTGTTCTACTTTGGCCAAGCGTATTGGTCCTGCATCAGTTGAAGGATGCCTTTGGTCGTAACTCCTGGCAAAGGCTGAGTCGGGTAGAACTTCTCAAGATGTTTCAGCAAGGAGGTTTTAAACTCAGAAATATATCTTTTTAGTCAGTGCCAATTACTCATTTAATACTGGAAATTGCTACGTGGGTGATAAACTAAGGCACTGCAATAATTATCCGCAGTACCCGGTTGGGAGAACATTGGTATCCTTGCTAGAATTAAACCATGTTAGGGCGCTGTGGGTTAGAATAGTCTTGCCAAACATGTGGATCTGGGTTGATTCCAAGACATCTCAATTTGTATTGCAGGCCATGATGCCTCAGTCAATGTGGAAAGCAACGTTTAACAAAAATATATCGGATGAATACTTCTCCCATGAGAGGGAAGAGTTGATATTCAATCGATCAAAAAATCTGTGTAAGATAAAGGGCTCATCTGCCTTTTATTTTGGGCAAAAACAGGAGGAACAAGCGTGAGTTTAGAGGTAATTCTTCTTCTGCAGCTAGAGTATTCATGACTAAAAAGGTCAGGATGAATTGTGTCGCACGATTGAACGAAATCAAGTTTCAGGAAAATGTTGGCACAATACTTAAGTTTCTAGTACCTTCATCAATTTGAATGACTTATGAGAATGTTAATGTTAGTTTACTATCAGATGACTACAAAGTGAGGTACACGTGTCTTGATCCATGGGATCTTGCAACTTTCTATGTTTGTTGAAATACCTTGTTTGTCACTGCTGGTAGTACTTCTTACTTTTATATGTCAACTGCTGTATTATTTTTAAAATGTTATTATTTTTGCGATTGTTTTTTATTCAATACCTAACAGATATATTGCACCTAACGACGTTCTGAAACTAGTTTTCTACTGTTTGTCTAGGTGATAAATTTGAATATAGCAAGTAGAAGAAATATATTCGATTTTGATAAAGTTATGTAGAACAGCTAAGCAGCTAAGCAGTAACGAAGGTTATTTCATCGACAAGGATGACACCAATAAATGGTATATTGCACCAGGTTCAAAGAGAAAGCGAATTGGCACTCATAACCTAATTAGGCATTTACCAGGAGTAATAAAAACTGCGAGGAACGCTAAAAATCCCATAGAGTGCTGGAGTTGTTTATTCACTACTGATTTGTTGCAATGTGCTGTAAAATACACAAACCAATATATTGAATTTATAAAAGAAAAATTTGTACGTGAAAAAGATGCTAATCTTTAAAATTTGGTTGAATTTAAGGTTTTTCTTGTGCTTTTATACTTAGCAGGGGCTTATAAAGGTCTTGAAGAGTTCTGGGGTACAAACGCCGATGGCATAGAAAGGTTTAGTGTGGTTATGAACCTACAACGGCTCAAATTCATATCATGCAATTCATTCGATGTTTGAGATTTGATGATAGATTGACTAGGGAGTTAAGAAAACGGGAAGATCGATTAACTGCTGTGCGAGAAGTATTCACCAAATTTGTTCAGAATTGTCAGAAAAGTTAGTCTTTAGGAGAGAATGTTACCTTGGACGAAAAATTAGAAGGATTTCATGGCCGCCATCCCATCGAAGCTCAACAAATAGGGGATTAAAATATATGCCCTAATAGAAGGAAAATTGTGCTATATATACAATTTAGAAATAGAGCAATAAACCTGTAGATATAATGCGAATGATTAAACCCGTTTAAGGTTCAGGTCGAATCACAATGACAGCCGACAACTGGTTTACGGATTTAGAATTAAATATAATAAAAGAAACAAAAGACAATTACTACCTGAATTAAGTAACTCGAGTAACTCGATGTTTACTTAGCAAACGTCATAATTCACAATCGTCTACTTAATTGAAACCACGACAACAAATCAAACGCGTAGTAATTACGCATTTTGTAATTTGTGACACTTCAATTGCAATTAAAAAAAATTAGTCAAATGTAAAAGTGGAAATACTGGTATCATTTTAAATGTACTTTTAAACGCCCTATCGATACATACCTACTACTAGATAGAGGGCATTCCATTTCAAAAAATGGCATAAAATAGAATTGAAGATATTGATATTCAAATAATATTTTTAGACACCCTGTATAATAAACACACAACATTCCACGCTTATAAGATAAAATGATACCAGTTTAGATTTTTTGCAAAATTTCATTAAAAAATAAATTAAACTTGATGCGGGAATTAAAGTTTAATTAAAAGTAGTGATTTCGGCAAAAAAAATATAAAAAATTCAATAACCTGGCGACGTCGCATTTTAAAAGAAAATTATTTTAGGGCCGAACGATGCATCTGAAAGGACACTCAGTTCAATAGAAATAAGTAGGTCATTCAATTTAAAAAAAGTGATAAGTACGTGGTACGCTTTTCTGGGACACCCTGTATAAGTCAAATTAATTTTAAAATCTGCTCCTTTTATCCTCATTAACATACCGTCAATCAAAATTTCTATTGATTTGACTATATAACTATGTACAATCAAAGGCCGGAGTCTTAAATGGACACCCTGTATATTAAACTAATAAATGTTTATGGAGCGCCCGACGTAGTTCACCTTATTATTGCGCCTGACTGAAGCATATACATAAATCATTTATATTATGTAATTCATAAAAAGTAAATAGAAAAGTAATTTCATTAATTACTTCGAAACGTAAGCAGCTATATCGATACATTATTAATATTTGTCACAGCTGTTGTCAGCGTTGCTTGCATTACTAACTTCATATTACTCATCATTCAAACTCGTATAGCACACCTAAAATAATACTACACACCGTTACATTTCGCGAAAATTTCTACCTGCATTTAATATTAATTGCGTGTAAACTTGGACGTTATCACTTCCGTCAGAATATTTTAGAGACCCTGTATTTCGATTTCGCTTCTTCTCGTAGTACAAACCTCATTTATACAGTTGTATAGACCAACTCTGCAATCATCACTTTTTAAATAGCAATCTAGAGTGGCTAACCTGTTAGGCAAGACATTGTTGTCGGAGGAATTTACGAATAATAATAGTTTTTGAACGAGATGTGAAAGCTAAGACATAAAAGTAAGGTAATATTGTCAATATTATGAGTTTCTCTCGTACTTTACAAACGTTTCTCACGTGTTTAGAAAAAGACGCAGATCATATATACCGAGTTAAAAGCCTTATAAGTAGTAATTTTCAACAAGAATGTGGTTTCTTCGCGACTACGTAATTTTATACAATAACGTTATTTTGTTCTATTCCTTCCCTTCGCTGGTGCACCTTACATATATCTTCCTCAATAAAATCGTATGCAAATCGAGTTTTTAAATGCCGGAAAACGCTGATTAATCGACGGTTCGTCTTTGCTGAAATGCTCATTTCCTATAATCTTCTCCGGTTAACACGATAAGATCGGGACTTTTTTGTGTATAGTTTCGAGCAGATCATAATGAGATTTTTTAATTGGTATCGTGTTGATAGAGTCATGGTTGCGAATTACACGAGAATAATACGGAATTACAAGTAGTTCTAGTAGATTATATATTTAGCAGGAAAGGAAACTGTTTGTTGC
>SMLS01068780.1:0-73212 GCA_004785975.1 Popillia japonica
TTTTTCTAAAATCTTGAGATGCAGACGAATGTAAATGTCATGTCTTAACTAGACAATCAACTATGAGCCCATAGATTTTCAATATTTAAATTATTGTTTCCGAAAAATAGTGGCAGTTCTACATTTTGCTACAAGAACATCAACCAGAATGTGGACGTCCTTGATTAAATTGGCAAATATTGTTGCAAAATTCAACAAAATTTCCATAATTATGTAGTAACAAAACAGATATCCATTCGCATTGGTAAATCAATGTTTCTTGCTCTCCTTACCTAAGATTCTCATAATTTTATTTTCAATTGTTCGGAACAATTCGAGAGTTGCACTATGCATACTAAAATTAGTAGTAGCGAGGAATTACCTAGCTACCTTAGTTTATTAGCGATGAAGGCCGCCATAGCTTTATTGATGAGGCTAAAGTCATTTTGTGGAATATGGATGAGCACCTACAAAAAAGAACTCAAAAACAGCGAGACGCAGCTCAGAGCATCCGTCTGAGAAACATGGTGTGAGACATTCCACGGCATTGAAAATTTCAACAAACAAAAACCAAACGCCATGCTAGAAATAAGCAGAAACAGATTAGGTGCACAGACTTTCTTAACCGCATGACGAGGATGGGTCCGAAACGGAAGAGCAACTACAGATTCTGTAGGGCAGAAGATGATAGTTCGGAAGAGCTCACAGAAAACTGTACCACAATCACAAAAATCCATGCCAAATATTTTGGCAAAGACATCATAAACTGGGGAGAAATACTTTCTCTGATACAATTACAGCTATTGCAGTTTATTATGCGCCTTAGAGAGGATAGGGAGCTACAAGTGCAGGAAATCCCTTCTTGTTACAGCCCATATAAGGGAGCATAATAGATCAATAGACTGCAGTGTAATAGCATCCTAAACTTAAACTTCTTAAATCTGGAAACAATCTAAAATTATGAATTATCAAAAACTAACAATATTTTCAAATTATGTACATATACTAGTAACTAGAATATAATTGTACTAATTCGTGCTCATAATTTAACCTAAGTTTTAAGATTTGATTCGTTATAAGTGACAATAACGCAAGTAGCTAGTCCATGACATCTGTTTCCAAAATCGCAAAACCGTTAGCAACAATTTTACTTTATTAGCTACAACAAATACACGAATTTTGAAATTGTTTGTTCTTGAAATGCAAAACCGTATTAACCCATTAACCGCCGACCCTCGAAATAATAAAAAAAATCGAAATTTAAGTGATGAATTGGTGAATAGAAGTCAAAATAAAGACACCTACAAAATTTTAAGAATATATTTATACTAAAACATATAAAAAATGAGTGTTGCGAAAACGCAACGTTGGCCGTAAACGTTGTCTCTAGTTACTTAGTGTGGTATTGATCAAAACATTTAACATGTAATTCCACGGTACATTTTTGGCACATAAAGACCGTAGTACTGTGGCATACTTTACACCGCCGTCGTTTTTCGTTTTGAGATTTAAAAATGATGTGCCCTACATTATCATAACGCATGGCTTGTGGTACATGTTCTTTTGAAGTGTGTCCAAGTAAAAGGTTCGGAGTTGTTTCCATCTCGCCTTTTACCAAGCTCATTACAATGTAGCTGCGAAAATCAAGTTGTGAGATCTTTGCCTTGTTCAAGACTCTATGGATTTCCAAGGATTTACCAAAGCATTGCTTATAAGATTGGTAAAAAGCGGCCACCACCAAATTTTAAAAATCTTTCATTGAGAAGGTCAAATAATGGTCTCACTTTGGAAAACTTATCGTCTTTCTGCAACCTAGTTTTGTCCGCTACATGGATGTTTTGTTTTATTTCTCTGAATCAGTTCCTAGACATTGTTTTTCTCACTAATGATACTCCTTTATCTTCATCTAGCGACCAGTATAAATCAATTTGCGGTAGCACGTGGTAACCTGACAATATCACAATACCCAACCATTTCCGCAAATCGTTTATGTCAAATTTGAAGTTGTGTCTATTTTTACTAGTAGCGTATTTGATCGAATAATCGACTATAGTGCTAAGAATGATGTCATCAAAGAATAGACAAAATAGCTCATAAGGGTCGTAATGTTCATATTTTTCCTGCAACTGCTTTATTATTTGATGTTCTATATTATTGGGGTGATTCTGCAATGGTATGTACCTACTCCTCTTTCCATTTAGCTGTTGTTTTATATGTTTTACATTTTTATTTGAAGTTTCGTCGAGGTGATTATCGCTTCTAATAACTTCAAATGTAAGTACCAGTTATATCGCTCGGAATTTGTCGATTTTCAAACATTTCAGCATCATCTATAACTCCTTCATCTGTTAGTTCGTCAACATCCAGGGGTATAACAGCTACGTCTGTATCTTCAACGTCTGACATCGTCTCGATAATATCTTCTAACTCTTTATATGTCAACGCCTTTGTATTTTCATATTTACTAGTAGACGCCTCATAAATACAAAAAGAGTATATGACTAATATCTAGAACACAAAGAATTGCACTTGCCATATTTTGCTATCACTAACACTTTGAAAAACTCAAAATATACTTTTTGCAAATAAAAATACCAAACGCGACAACGCACTAATAAGAACTAACCCCAGAGACGGGTGTTATACAGTTCAGGCCAACGTTGCGATAACGCAACACTATATTTATCAACAAACCTATTCATTCAGTGATAAAGATATAGCTAATGTTTTGCACTCATGGTATGTTTAGAACTTACTAAAATTGCCCGAATGGGAAAAAAAGATATTTATGAGATTTATACCACTCACAGGAAATATTTTTCAAATGGGTGGCGCTGTAACGAAAATGATAGGTTTTATACTTTTTCTTAAAAAGATGAATAACGTAATTCAAAACTAATAGGTGAACGATTAAATTGTTTCTACTTCGTAGAATGTTAATTTCTACAAAAGTGATCAAAATATGTAGTTAGTTTATTTAAAAAAATAAACAAAGATGGTGTTGCGTTTTCGCAACGTTGGCATTTAATGGGTTAAAAAGAAAAGTCTTGCTCTACGAATTAGGATCAAGTACAACAATAATCTCGGAAAATATTCGTCTGTTAACCCAGAAACTTATTAGACTTTTACATTATCTCTTGTAATCCTGAAAAATGAGGCTCGTGGCAGCAAAAGTTTCTCAATTATGTCTGAGACTGAACAAGACCCTCTTTGCCCTTTTACACTAATCTTGTAGTATTGCTCCATAGGCTGGCAGCAAACTAGCTACCTAGTACTGACAAGAGGTATAGTCTATTCTGGACCAATTCTCCTGAATGGCAAACCATCAATGCTACGACCGAGTTATCCTATTGAGGGTGCTACTAGCAAGCACTATTTCAGCTTCCATAGAGATGGCGAGCCAACAATTGTATGGTTTTGAGCATTGGTTACTTTGAAGATGATGAGCAGCAGTCGGCTCTGTAGAAAATGTAGGAAAAAGGAAGGAACCTTTTTATTTGAGATTTACCAGACCAAGTGAAAAAGCAGATTAATGCCGGAGGTGACTGAGCTCGTAAAGCATTTCAGCAGTCCCAAAACCAAACGCACCGTTTGCACTCTAGTCGGGTCCATCTTCTGTCAACTATCACCTATAAATACAGTTTATAGGAGAAATATTAAACAATGTCAAACATGTCTATAAGAACCGAGAGGTGATTGCAACAATATACCATAGGCGCCTATTATAATCGTTTTTGTAACCAAAATATTAGTTTAAACTCTTAGTAGGGCATTGAATTTTATTTTTATGAACTTACTAGTTTAGTTATTACCATGCCTGTTTTATACTAAACCCTTTCGCGAATTTATTTTGTGTTTTTCTAGTAACCGATAATACATATATTGCATGTCAGTGAAAATAGCTGCATAGTAACAGCTCAATACGGATCAATCTTTCAAATTAGCTGATATGATGCTCAGCAAAAGCAGTTTTCAAGATTTCAATAATGTGTGCAGTATATATGTATGGAACTCTTGACGCAGGTAGTGCTTTTTCTTTCTAAAGCCACATATACCTAGTAGTACTTGCTGTAGGTACTTTGAGTACAGTCAATGTATAAACTCTGAATAAAAGGTAATTTTAGTTATAAAGGGCGGTCTCCATTGAAAATTCGGGTAGGTAAAACGTTTTTAAATTAGTAATGCGAAGAAATAATTGCCAGATCATGGAAGTATGTACACAGTTATATTAGTATACGACATAATTTTGTAGTGGTTGAAATTTGGTGAACTACTTAACAACTTCGACATTATTCGAAAATTATGTTTTCACCGAAATAAATCTAGAACGGAATAATGAAGTTAATGCATAGCAAATTTCGTAGGAATTGTATGGTAGAAAAATAAATTTCTTTTAATTAAATTGCAGAAACGGGATGTTGGAACTTTCTACATGCAAATCGTTATCGCTACGCTTGCATTCGGTTGGACACAGTTACTGCAATCAATTCTAAGCAATTACGGTAAATTTAAAATTGACTGTTATAGTGAATACGTAATTTTGCATTTTGAATGTTAAAAGTTAAAAAAATCGTTATCACCATTATGTCGGATAAATTTTCGTAAACGTTAATTATAAATTTAATTTGATTCGACCTATTCTGTTCAAACAAGGAAATATCTATTAAACTTACCTGGTTTCTTTATGGCAAAATAAGTATTTTTGCTATTGAAGCAATGTTTAGAGTAAGTTTAATTGCGGTCATTGATCATTTAGAATTATTTATAATAGAAAATGTTTATGACGTCCCTAATATGTGTAGCTTCTACGCTATGCTTGACCATTTCCCTCAGGTGTCACAGAGCGGTGATTAGTAAAGAAAGCTATATTAGGTCACGGATCACATGATACTGACAAAATGCTTTGCTTGTTTTAGTACTGATATTGAGTTTTGTCTCAAGTGCTTTTTTACTATCTCACTTTTTGAATCATTTCCTTGAGTGGCTTCTGAGAAGACCGTGAATCAATTAGAATTTCTAATTGAAAAACTCATAACTGTATTTCTCTAGGTTACTGACAGATTCTTTACACCCGTAACCTAATAACCCCATCAGCTTATAGTGAAGCAACCAACAACACTATGTACATTCAAACTATGGTTCAGACCCACTTGCACTTTGCACACTGCAAAATAAGTTGGAAGCTATATACAAGTGCAGTGGCAACTAAGGTTTACAGTTACAGTGTGAGCTACATATGTACATACATTTAAACAAATAAAAATGTCTGATTAATTATTTAGAGGAAATGCTCTACTTGTTGATCTACCATTTATATATATGCTTAACACCTGCTAAAATAGTATATTATGACACTAGTGCATAATCGAGCTTTTAAAGCACGAGTAACGAGTTTAAAACCACGACTCGAAGCGGAGTGGCTTTAACGTTACGAGCAAAAACTAGCTGCTGAAGCTGAATTAAGTTTACGTAATACCTGCAAAGTCCAAATAATAATTCAAATCAATAATCAATAATTCCAATACATATTATCCAGTGACATGTACCTATATGTCATTTGACATTTCCCGACATTTCACTGGACTATTAAACGCTTGGGATTGGCTGTTACCAAGCAACCTCTTTATCGCACGGCGTGCGATAAACGCCTGATCATGCACGCTTATGCGTGTGTTTTGATTGGTTTATGATGCATGCATACTAAAAAGAAACTTTTATATCTCCAAACAACCTTGGATTGTATTTTAAATATTTCCAAATGCAAAAGTCGTGTAACAGCAAGGAATTTAGTTGGTCTTGAGAGAAAACCTCAATGTCCTTTCCATTTTTCGCTGAATGTGTAAAAACCATGGTTTAGTTCTACCAGTTACGGTAACTTCTTCCAGCAATAGGAAGTACTTTTGTCAGTTAGATCTCAAACTAAAAGAAACGTTGATAGAATACCGTTGTTGATGCTTTGTTAAATAGGCGTTGTAGAAATTAATTAAATTACATTGCTTAAAAGTAGTGTAATCAGTAATTTCTAAACGTTTTCCTAATATGAATCTACAAGAATCAAGCTTGAAACCAATATCCAGAGCTAAGATGCTAGTATCCATTGGAAGAATATGCTCAATCTTTGCTCTGACACCCCGTGGTTTTCGTTTACTTTTCTTAATGTTAGAACATTGGTTGGTTAGCGCTATTGATCACTAGGCATTATATTTTCTAACATTAAATACAACAATCTCATTTAATCATTCTACGACAATTTTGTTCTAGAATAATTGTAAAATTGTTTGGTACTACTTTTAGTGGAAGTTAAGTTCTTACATGTTCGACTCTCTCGGATTGCTACTTCAAATTATTTGTCGGCGCTTCACAGGTGACACAAGTAACATAAAATTTAAAATTTTGATAAAAGAATAGCAGTAATTATAATATTGTGAGCATACCAACTTTCTGCTACCCATTCTACTCACATAAGAATATATCCTAAATTACAAAGAATGTCGATCTTCTGCATCTGTCATAAAAATGGAATGACGGCTTATAACAAATATGGAAAACACACAACGCTATTCTCTCAGCTGTAGATTTATAGAAATTCGAGTAGCATCGGCCAAGACATTTGGCACACATATACGTATTAATAATGTAGTTCTTGTGCGCTCATGCATTTCTTCACCAGCAGCTTTTAGGAAATTGATTCTGACGTAAAAAGAAACAGATAGACAAACAAGAGAAAGCAGGAAAATCGTAAAGTCTGATTTCGATAAAATTTTAGAAATTGAAAGAGAACTTACTTCACTACCTTCAAAAAAAACATAAATTGATGTATTTAAACTACATTTTATACATATATATTTATTTAATTTATATTTTACGCAATAGTCTATATAAAGTAATGAAAATACAAACTTTCGCTTACAAATTTTCGTTTACATATATGAACAACTAAAATGTGATAGGTTAAGTTTATATTGTAAATAATCAGAAAAAAAATATTATTAAAAATATATTATATTAAAATAAGTGTTGAAAATGGTTTCCTTTATTATTTAGGCAAAAACGTATTCTACATAATATTTGCCATGGTACTTATGCAGTATAAACTAAAAAGGAGGTACAAAATTTTGTTGTACTACTTTACATCAACAAGGAATATGAAACTAAAATGAAACCTTTAATTAGAGTTGAACGGTGTTTGTCTATTAACGAAGTATAGAAAAATTTGTCAGGCATTATCGTTTTGTAATTGCTACGGACGTTATGTTAGCATTGACTTCTCCTTTCGAATCTATGTAAACGTATAAGTAAATATTGATCGTAGATTCTAATAAAACTTTCTCATTCTATCATTTTTTTAGTCAGAGTCAATTCGAACAAAGTTTTGTTACCTACAAATCAATTTCATTAAATTTAGTTTCATAGCGGAGCCGTTTAATTAGATTTTGCAAACATTGATATAACTTGACGATGTAAATACAATGGAGTAGCTTTACTACGCGAAAATTAAGTTCGCATAGCAGGTACGACATTTACAAGCTTGAGAAAGTTTAGAAATTGTATCAACTTTTAGCATAAACATAAATTCATTGCGACACATCAGAAGTTGCTGTAAAGATGTAATATAAATAAAACAAGATCGAGCCACAAAGTATGACAGGAATAGATAAAACTAAATTTTAATTCATATTTTGTTTTTAAAATTCGTTTAACTAAATAACTTAGGTTTTTTCCGTTTTTCGTTATTCAATTTGATTTATAATAGGCGCAGGTGCAGTGGCATTTAAGCTGTATTACTGTATTACCGATACTAAAAACGTGCCATAACTACCGGAGTAGAGTCTGCACTGTCAAATAATTTGTTACTGCGCACGATGTGTTCCCAATTTACTGTAATCTACGGAATAAATCGTTACATTGAAATAGTCTTCAACTCCATATAAAGCTCTGATGGTCTTTGAAACGAATGCTTAGTTGCTTTGACGGTAAAAACTTGATTTAATTGTTCTATTTCTTAATTATATCAACAAATCAGAAAACAATTAGATTCATCAAGTAAGGCACTCTAATTAAACGTCTTTCTACAATGACATTTACATAGATCTTTTAAAATCTAAAGGTAGATATTTACTAGAGGTTACATCCCATTATATTTAGCTTTTAATTTCAGAGTTTTTTTACTTGAACATTATTGAATTAAAAATCAAATTGATATGTTTTCTCCTGATAGAAAAATGACTTTCACCATTCAAATTTTTAGAATGCGACCTGCTATGTCTCCAGAAGTTAAAGGGTGTGTTCCAAATAATAAAATGTTGGTGATGTTAGTAAAAACTGGAAATTATAAATAATAAGCCGGAAATTTAATATGATGCTGGAAGGAATAATTAGAAATACAGAAATCAACAAAACCATAATACAGAGCAGTGCACAAACCATAGCCTACGCGGGTGATATTGTATTGGTAGCAAGAGATATCAAGAGCTTGTATAGTGCATTAAAAATCATTACAAAAAAAGCAGCAGCCAGAAAGAAATAAGAATAGGAAAACATATTTTTCAAAAAGGTGGATAGCTTCAAATAACTGGGAGTAATGTAAATAGTAATAGAAGTGAGGAAATCAAAGAAACGGTAAGAACAGGTAATAGAACTATTTGATACTGGAGATATCAAAAGCTACTGAAGGACAGAAATATGAGTAGACAAACCAAGCTAAAAATATATAACGTAGCAATTAAACCAGCAGTCCCCTATACTTACAGCGGAAATAATGTGTTTATCAAGGATGAACTAAATCTGCGTATATTCGAAAGGAAGGTACTGAGCAAAATAGTAGGAACAAAGAGGACAGGCGAGGGTGAGGAAGAATACAGAATACTATGGAACCACGAAATAGATAAAAAAGTAGAGGGAAAGGACAGAACAAATCACATAAGAGCACAAAGATTAAAATCGTTTGAGCACATAGAAAGACATGAAGAAGATAC
Organism: Popillia japonica; assembly: GCA_004785975.1. NCBI lineage: Eukaryota > Metazoa > Arthropoda > Insecta > Coleoptera > Scarabaeidae > Popillia > Popillia japonica. The sequence goes on from SMLS01068780.1 coordinate 8,955, forward strand.
AATAATTAGGAAATCAAAGACTGGAGACCATTGGTAAAATGGAGAAAAGGGAGGCCAAAATTAAGGTAAGAAGACCAGGTGTTGGAAGATATGAGGAAAGTATAATTAAAAACAAAAAGGAATGAAATAAAATAATAAATACAGAAAGAACAGCACTAGAATAAAGGAGGAACAAATGGAATGTTTTTGGCCAATATATATATAAGACTAAAATTATAAATAATAAGGCTGGGTGCAATTTTATCTGTTTATAGCAAATGAAGATGTAATAGCGCAACTTGGATAACTAAGTATAAGAAATATTAGCGTTACATGTTTTTATTTATATACATAGGCATATATGTATTACATACATATATACAAAGGTACAATAAAAATTAACCATGCCCTTCTGCGTATATACATGGCAGTAGCAATATCAATAAAAAATACTGTCGTGGGGTGTTTTCAGGCCACGACCATACAAGGTTTATCACAGCATCTACATTGTGCCAACAATAACATCCAGTAACGATAGAGATTTGAATAGCAGAAAGGTTGAAAAATACATTTATGAATCCTGTTATTGTAATATTTTTATGATTTCGAAAATGTTCAATAGCGGTTGGTATTTAGCCAGCCACATGGGGTAATCTGTATTTATTGAATGCGTTTACGGAATGAGTATCACGCGACATTTGTACAGCATATGATAGATTTACGCCGTCGATAATGCTTATTGTTCGCAATTAGTGTTTTACAAATTGCGTCGTATATACGACAGTGCCCAGCAGTATTTGCGTTCATAGTTGGTTAGCAATGCGGTTAATGGTATTGAGAGTTTCCTGTTTCTATATATTTCTAGGAACTGTACATCCATGTAATTTCTATTCTACGAGTTTGGAAACCTGGGTTTTCGTCTATTTACGAAGCAAATAATGTTTGCGACACGCACAGTTAACACAATAATATAGCTGAATTAATGGGTTTATGCAATAGGTGGATCTAATGGTGCGTTGTAAACATATACATACATAGTTGAAGACATACATATGTATGTACATATACATATATGCAACTGTCTTTGGACTTTATAACACAAATCATCAACTTCATCATCATCTTTTCGTTTTAATGCATTTAGAAATTTGCAATTTGCATCTTAAATATTAGTCGTTATGATCACATTTAAAAATTGTTGTCAATGCCGTGAAGAATTTAAAACCTGAATAACTTTTCCGGAATAAAGTCTGTATATTTTTAAACTAACTTACTTAAGTAACATATTGCAGGAATTAGTCTACCCACTAGAAGCAAAAAAAATAGATCAAATATTAGAAACGAATCACATGATTTCGGTCCATCCGAACTTATCATCGTTCCTCGAAATACAAAAATTAATTCCATTAGTTTTCTCCACTGAGGCATTATTGCGCAAAGACTAGAATGGTAGATAATTTTAAATCTTTTTCCTCTTTTGGGAGAAGTTACAAGTAGCGGAGCGCTTCGCCGGCAAAGCTAATACCTTCCATTCCCCCGACGAAGGAAACACATTTAAAGAAATCTACTCTGGCATTCGTTTTGCAGTAGATATTCTAATTGTAAGACTGTGTGGCAATGTATTTACAAAACTTGATTTACTTTCACTGCTCTTACTTGCTAGAATCGTCATGAACACAACGACTTTCTTTGATTATTTATATTTTGCCATTGCTTGACGTTTTTGTTACTTCGTGACCTGCCATTGCCATTGCCACTACTGACTTACATAGTAGGTCGACACATTTAGCGAGACTGATAGAACAGTCCAACGCAATTTGATTTTCTCATACACCATTACAGTAGTAGTTTATGTTGTTTCTTTTGCTGATTCTGAAACTAATTTTAAATCTGCTCCATCAGCTCAAAATTTGGGGATTAGGAATTTTTAGATTTTCGGCTGTGCTGGTATATTAGGAGCTACATACTCCTGGTTAGGTCTTATTATTTCATAATGTTCCGTGCGTATACAAATAATCCCAACAGCTTGCTATATGGAAAAAATTCACTACTCAACGATATAAACTGAATGCTACGCCTTAAATAGAAAATTTATGTTTTCACGACTTTGGTTTAAAAATTAAATATGAGGACGAGAAATAGGCTGCTCACATTTGCTGCTCACTGTGTGTTACTACTCTCAGGGTTTGTAAATCCAGCGCTAAAACATTTGCAAGACCTATGATTGGGCGTGAACAAGCCAACTATTTGTCTGATTGCTACTTCTTCAACGAAAATAAGAACAAGATTAGTTACTCTAACGTGTCTTCTATCACTAGTCCAGTAATTCATTCAGAAACCTTGCTAGTACCGAGGAGTTTAGATTAAAGAATATGACCATTACAGATGCAACAGAGAACATTTCTGAATCATTATCAACCACTATGTATGAAAAGTATTCGAAATCTGAATTTGCCAAAAGGATCATATTTTTGTGTATCCTAATCGCCAGAAAGAACTTTTGCAGTATTGTTTAATCAAAGAACTTATATTGCATTCTGCGCTGTCAGTAATTTGATGCTGGCATTAGGTCATCAATGCATCCCAGAAGAATGTACCGTAACACTGTATAAAACTACAGTAAAAAGAAGAATATTTTAGGACAGAATGTGTACCAACGCCTGATATGACAGAGTAAATTTGTTTTTATTGTTATTATTACTACTGTAAGAGTAAAACTGTGTATAATTGCTAAAAAAATTGAAACTTTGTTCCCTAGCGTAATCAATAATTTGTCCAAGCTGGGTGGATATCTGCTGTAATGCACTTACTGTGGTTGCAATCGTCGGTAGTACTTGTTTTACCGTCACTTTTGTTGCTATCCCGGAAATGTCAATTTTCCGATTCAATAGATTAACTTGGGTTTTATATGCCCTAGTCAATACCCGATTGAAACAAAATCAATTACTTCAGGATCTATTATTAGGTTTTTAAAAGCTGATTAGACAACTTATGGTTCATTCGTGGCAGAAGCTGATCTTCAGCATTGTTCTTCATCATCACTCACTTCAATTTTTGTTCCAGTAATTTTTCTCTTTTGTTTGTTTTTAGAGTTGGCTTTTTATTTTATTTTTCTTGTAACTACTTTTTATCTGGTGTAACGGTTGGCATCATTGCATCGTCCTTTTATTCCATAATGTCTTAAGCCAGCCTTAGGAAATCCACATAATTGTTCCGGAGTTACAGTAGCTACTCCATTGTCCAACCCTTAATAAACCAATGATGCTTGTAGTTTTCATAACGACGACGACTAAGAGAGTTTTTTGAACTACCCTGATACTTGATAAATTATATTAAGGAACAATTCTGAACTTATCGAATTGAATGGTGTCGTCACCCCTAAGTTTCCAGACCAGGGTCGCATCAGCGCGTAATCAAGTTTTAGTAAAATTACATTCTTTGCTTGCTTTCGTCATTTGTCTACCAACCTGATATGAAAATCTAACTTTGGTCTTGTAACATATTTAAAATTAAAGACTATTTATGTATTGTGTACATTCATACAAAACTGTCGTTGGGTTTTAATATTAGAATCTCTGACGATGACCTACTAAGGTTGCCGAATAATTCTCTACTAGCTTCATTTATATACATACTTAGATAACAGAATTTGTTCATATTTGCTAAACGTGCCTTACAGAATAGCCTCTAATCTTAACAACTCTTTGCATGACTACATTTTTATTCAAAGTGAAAAATTTTTCTGCAAATTAAACATATGGTTGATCAAGTAAAATTTCTGACGATGAAAACATTTGTGAAACTCACATTGTCCACTGGCAGTATTATTTCAGGGTAAGCACAATTTCAATTTTTAATACACAAAATGATTGTGATCATATTAACTACTATTATAGCTACAACTACTACAAGGAATCAACTTGCAACTTCAACATTCCAATTCAAATTGTATGACATAAGATACATACATTATATTTAATTTTCTTTTACCCAAGAGTAAATCCTTTATGAACGATGTGCGGGACTCCAATACGGTGTGTGCAGTGTACTGGTTATCCACCAAAACCTCCTGTCTTTTGCCGCATACAAAACATTCACAGTCACACTCAGAACCATCTACGAATATAACATCAGGCGGGCTATCTCCTTTTAGCTCACCACCCTTTCCTTACCCTGTTTTTGCCTCACGCGTTTCTCCATCTCCTTTCGGGTCATGATATCCCCTATAATGATATGTAGAGATTCCCAGTTGGATCTGCTTTCCGTCATTGTTAAATCGTTCCCCATATTCTTGTAGGTGATTCTCCTGAATTCATCCGATCTAGAACACTCAAAGATGGTGTGCTCCGCTATGTCCATGCTTCCACAATACACACAGACGTCGGTATTGCTGCGAGTGATTCGTATTGCAAAAAATCTGTCCACACCATGCGCTGTTAAGGCTTGCGTCAAACGGTAGTCTAGTTTCCGGTGTTTGGAATTGTCCTTATGTCCGGTCTCAGTCTTTTCGTCCATTGGGCCTTTTCTTGTTTGTCCGTCTATCTATTTTGCCAGGTGCGCAGTGAAACCTCTCTTGCCTGTTTCTTTGTTAATTTCTGTCACTTTTCAAGGACCAAGAAGTCTATAGGTATTACACCAGTTATAAGTTCCAGTGCTATCCCAGACACCGTTCTGTACGTGGACGTTGGTCGCAGTAACATACTCCTTTGGAGCAGCTGCAGTTGCGCATTATACTTGCAAACCTTGATTACTTGTCCCCATATCGCAGTCCCGTAGAGTACCATACTATGCATAGCGCTGCATAGACCAGACAAGCTTGCAGCTGCCTCTCCCCCCAACATTGGGGATTAGTCTGGTGAGTTTAGATAATTTCCTCGCTGTCTTGGCGACTGTCTCTACTAAATGCTGCCTGAAGCTTAGCTTGTCGTCCATGATCACTCCCAAATAGGTAATGCATCTTGCTGGAGTTATTCCTACCCCTTCGTGGTTAAAAAAGACATGGTTCCTTTTCCGACTACCTCTTACTATTACAGTCTCCGCTTTTTTTTTGTGCAAGGATCAGTTTGTGTTCAGTAATCCACGTACTAATTTGATCCAGGCACTGATTTTCCCTTTTCATCAATGCCAGATCATCTGCAAAAGTTATCGCTGTAGCATCTCCCGCAATTCTATTTCAAACAATTTTTAAATTCAAATTATTATGAAGTTGAAATTACAGAATTGGAACGAAGTATTACGCTTTTATCTTTCTACATTTGACTTGTTTCTTTGTATTCTTTAGTATTCGAGGGTGGCATTAATAATTGACGATAGCTTTATGATGGCGCAGACTATTGTGGAAAATGAAGTATTTCCGGAAATGGCGTATTAATTGCGACTGAAAAAATATCGTAATACAACATGTATGATCCTGCATTTGACATACAACCGTAATCCACAACCCACAACGATCCATCACAGTAGGCAGCGACAACCCCTCGCCATGTAGAAACGACGATTATTGATACTGGATTTTACCCTAGCTGACATATTATAGACGCGATATCCTGCTCGACTGCCGCCCTAAAACATCCGCTGATGCGCCAATATACTAACGTGGATGTTATTCTGACAGCATCATATGTGTAGATCAGTATTGCTTTTTGTAAACTAATACTACTCCGACAGAGTTGCACATAAAATCTGTATATTTTCAATTATGACCTTTTAACGGGCTGCCAACGACAAGGTAGTCGCACAACCCAAAATATTGAAAAAACAGATGAGAATAAAAACAATTTCATATTTAAATTAGACATGTGATATTGCCGTTAAACTGATGTATCATCATTATTTGGTATGCCATAGCAACTAGAAAGTAATATAACACCAGCAATATATCACCGACATCCAGAGCAAGTAATTGTATATCACTACTAAAATATAAGCTAGAGACTTTATCGTCATAACCGCTGAAATTAAACAGTTACCTAACGAGTCCTCACATCGCCAGTTAGCTGGTCGTACTAGTTCAGGACCGGAAGTTAACAAAATTACGAGATTAAACTGCGCATGGAAGTATTCAGGGCTTATTTGCAGTCAAAATTGGGTTATTAATTTTATAGACACAGAATATAATTGTACTTTCAACATCAAAAATTGAATTTGCCTATTTAGAATAAGCAGTAAACCACATTCGATTTAAGTAGCCAATCTGCAACTACGTATAAGTTCAATGAGTATAATAATAATAATAATAATAATGATAATAACAATAATAATGTTTTATTTGCTTCTGGTTCAAGGGAACATGAGTAATTGTCAATGAAGATACCTATAATGTAGTAGTACTACACTATATAATACTATACCTGGTACAAGACAAATTAAAAAATAAATGCTATATAAAATAGTCAGAAACTGTGCATAATGCCTTATCCGGTAAATACTTTTTTAGTTCGCTTTTAAATTTATTTATGCTGCTTATCCTTTTTATATGCGTTGGTAAAGCATTATAAGTTTTTATTATCATATACTGTGGACCTTTCTCGAGCATAGCGCTAGAATGACGCGGTATACTTAGATTATTAAAATTGCGGGTGGTTACACTGTTAGATATAGATCCGTTTGTAGTAAAAAGACCTTTATTGTTTACATAAAAACATAATAAGCAATAGATATAGAGCGAGTGCACCGTGAATATTCCCAACGAACGAAAGTGCTGCCGGCAGGAGTCCCCAGCGCGCAATCGAAGCATGCATCTAACAATTCTCTTCTGAGCTACAAACACTCTAAGGGTCTGTGACGAACTTCCCCAAAAAATTATCCCATACCTCATCACTGATTCAATGCAAGACAAATAATAGGTTCGAAGTGTGTCAGGACAAACTGTCTCTCGCAGCCTGTAGACACCATAATAAGCAGATTTCAATAGACGACAAACCGAGACGATTTGGCATCCCCAATCCAAGTCCGCCTGAATCCATATTCCCAAAAATCTGCAATGATCATTAAATGCTGCAGACCCATCGCCAAGTCTAACTAGTGGAGAGAGGAGAGGAGTACCCAACGAAAAAAACAACAGTTCTGTCTTGCCACAATTTAAGGTCATACCGTTATCCCCGCACCACCTCTGCATATTCTGCACTGCCTTTGTAGCCATACGAGAGGGTTGAGCTATATCTCTGTGCGCCAAAATGACAGTCGTGTCATCCGCAAACTGATACAAATTTTCCGCTGATAGATACCTATACAAGTCGTCCACATATATCAAAAAAAAGCAATGGGCCAAGAGTTGAACCCTGCGGCACGCCGTTCCCCAGCGGTACCGAATCAGAAAAAGCACAACCAAACCTCCCCCCATCATTAGAATGTATACATACTGTCTGGGTTCTGCCAGTTAAGTAAGACCGCAGCAAATTCAACGGAGGATCCCTAATACCATACTTAACCAATTTATCTAAAAGAAATCCATGGTTTACTGTTTCAAAGGCCCGTGTCAGATCGAAAAATATACCCACAGCATGACTTCCCTCATCCAAACTTAATATCGTCGATATGGCACCGAAACATGCCTTTTCAGATGACGAATTCGGGAGAAAACCGAACTGACCCTTTGTTAATATGTTAGTTGAACGAAAACAGTTCATAAAGCGCTTATATAAATTTTTTTCAAAAATCTTACTAAAGCTAGACAGAACAGATACCGGCCTGTAATTACTTACGTCACGCCTCGATCCCTGCTTATGTATTGGTACGATCTTTGCGCGTTTCAGTGCTGTAGGAAACACACCTTCGCTTATCATCGTATTCAGTAAGTACGTCACCACAGTCACAGTTGCGTTTGCAGAGACTCTAACAAGATACGCTGGTATCTGATCCAACCCGCAAGAATATTTTGGTCTTATTTCTAAGAAGGCTACAAGGACCTCAGCCTCCACCACTGTGTTGCTGCTGATTTCGTAATTACTTCGAGCAACAACAGGTCCGCTGCTCTCAGCGTCAAGGCTGCAGAACCGTTTAGCAAACATATCTGCAACAATAATGGCGTCGTCAATCTCCCCCTCATCCGTCTGCAATTGCACAGTATCCTGGCTGCGAGAGACAGCCATTTCATTTTTAATAATGTTCCAAGCAGTTTTCCATTTATTCGAAGCCTTCCTAATTTTGAAACTATTATATTCTCTCTTTGCCTCGCTAATAGTTTTTTTTAATCTTAAATTTAAATTCTTATATTCGGCCCACAATTCAGCTCTGTTTACTGTTTTGGAAATAATGTAATAACCGCGTGTGTATTCCGCCAGGTCCCGTATCTCCTGCGTATACCACGGACACCTACCCGTTTTATACTTGATCTTACATAGCGGGAAACAAGAATTGAGATAATACAAATAACTTTAAAGGCTTGAGGTTACGAGCAGAAACTGCAGCAGCTCTCACTGATTAGATCTTTGTGAACTCGCTTTAACAATAAATTTTGCGCTAAAGAAACTTACCAAAGCTACTTTAAAGAACTTGTCCAGACAATCCTGATAAATACACATTATGCTGGCAGTGTGTTCCGACATGGTGCGCTAAGAAATCGATTGCATTAGAAATCGCTGCTCATTTCAGTATGTGTCTGTAATTGCCAAAAAATCGTTGACATAACGCGGTGTGGAAATGAAGTAGCGGATGTATTATATCCCGTCGAGGTAAAAAGAGAAAGGAAGCAGCTAATTTTCTGGAAGATACTCGAACATACCACCATTTTCAACCTAACTGCGAAGTTTTCAGCGGGTTATTTCCATTTAGGGGGCTTTATTTTAAAGCGAATGTCATATCTTAAAAAAACAGTACAGATTTGAAGAACTCGGAGAAGCGTTACCTTGCAGCCCAGAGAAATCAAATAGATGCCGACAAGAATCTAGTTTCTAAGATGTAATAATAATCATGATTGTCTGCATAACAGATTAATGAGACGTTTCAGATTCACCAATTCCAGAAAGATATTATAATTCCAGAGGAAGAGCATAAGATCTGTTGCTTTGTATGTATATGTTATGAAATTGGCAAAATGTTATGCTTGCCAAAAACGTCAGCATTAACCTATTGAGTTAAGACAGATGTAATTCTAGATATTACATACTTTACAAAATAACAAATATCATTTCTGAAATTAATTCTGTTTATACTCACACAAGTAAATTTATCAGTAGAAAAAGATGATGAAAAGAATAAACGTCATCGCCTAGTTATTTTTCTTTGGAAACGGGATGCCTGTGTGCAAAAATTTAACGTTGTTCCAAGCAAATCCAGAAATTTTAAATCAAAGACCTCGAAGACCAGTATCTCAGACCGCCATGCCAAATGGCTAAATTAATGGTGACTTAAGAATCCTCGATCTTTCTGAAATACGCTGGTGTATCATCAGGTTGGGACTAGTTCTTAACAGGTAAACAAGCAAAATGTAATAATTTTGGGTACGTCTTACTAACTGTGGCAAAAAGATGCTACCTACAGAGGAAAATTAAATTTGATTGAAGTTATATCACACCATTTTGTAATAGATCAGTCCACAAAATTATTAACAATAATTCTTGATATTTACTTGAAAATATAACATCTAGATTTTGCCCAAAACTGCGCCAAATTGTGCCCATTATTTGGGTTATGTCATTCTTGTGTACCAACGATTTATTTATTGTTAAAAATAATTCGGCAAACAAATCCGAGATTGTTTTCTTCTTGATTTAAGTGCAATGTACAGAATTGTTTTCCTCCAGGATAACGTTTGGATGCAACATGCTAGAAATGCTACATTATGCAAAAATGTTTGAAATACTTGTTTTCTCTGTTATCTTTTTTACTGCAGCTGATACTTCCTCTAAAACTTCTTAAAGCTTCTTTCTTAATAGTGCGTGAAATCTTGGGCGCACTAAAAATCTTCTTTCTATTTTATACGTGTGATAGCGATTATTCATGCAATAGCTATGAAAACCACTTTGTAATGGAAGTAAAAGTGCGTAAACTTTTCCTGGCTCTCTAGAATTCCGCGTAGACTTCGCGTAAATTATTTATTATCATTTTCCCCAAATCCATTTTAGTATACATGCGCAAGGAATACGATTGAGAAATACAGTGCTATTGATACAATTTCAATGGAAGAACTTTGACACTGAAGTTTACTAACCGCCAAATAGTTAACCAGTTTAGTGACCACGGATAAAAACATCAAGTTTAGCAACAATTTATTTAACGCATCTTTTTTTTAATACCGTTGAAATTTTTTATTTATCCTTTTGTGGCGATTTATTGCTACCCATTGAGGCACAAGTTCTGGAATAGCCTATATGAAGAAAGTAAACAAAGTCGATATGTACCAGGGATAACGTACAATTATTGAGAATTGTGGCTTATTAAATAGTGTATTATTTTATCTGTCAATTGCAGTTTAGTTTGTGCAATTAGGTTGAATAGTGTCTGAGAAATAGTCTATAAAATAAGCTTCTGTAATCGAAAAAATGGAATTATCACCAGCGAACTTTCAGATAATGTTTTACTATGATTTCTGTAGCTTGAGCGGGTATGAGTGTGAGGATGGTTTAAAATCGGCATTTTGGAATCTCGCGCCATTATTGGCTACTGTCTGTAGATGGTATAGGGAATTTCAACGAGTTTGCAAATCGGAAATACACAGAACACAAGCTGGCTCTCCTTTAACTGCTTTTAATCCCGAAAATATTGCTATTGAACTCACAGATTTACACAAAGCAGAATGTGTTAGAATTTTCCAACAAACTTTAGATATGTTGAATGCTGGGGACCATCAAATTATTTCTAAACTTGTAACTGGCGAGGACGCGTAGATACCCCTTTTTTGATATTCCCACTCGCCAAGAAAGCCGAGTCTGCGTACGTGAAGATGAGAAAACCCCTACGATGGTGAAAAAGCAATGAGGAAATGAAAACTGTTACATATATACGTAGTAGTTTTTGGAAGTACGGATTTGGTGGCTGCAATTAAATTAGTTCAGAAAGCAGTTACCGCTAAATGGAATGATGAAAATTGTTTGACTACTATTTCTGTAAAGCGTCCAGAAAGCGAATGATGTTTCATCAAGGTAAAGGGTCGTCCAATACAGCACGGACATATGTTCAGTATTTAGCGAAAAACAAATCAAAATTATAGAACATCTTTCGTACTCATCGGATTTGCCGATGTGTGACTGGCTCTTTTTTAAGCTCAAAAAACATTTTAGAGGATAAAGGTTCCAATCAGAAGAAGAGATTAACATTGCCGTTAAGTGGTTTTTTATAATATCCTTAAAGATAGCTAGTTGCACGCTTTTAAACTATGGAAGGAAAAAATTGTTAAGTGGATTATTATAAAATGGCAATTACTTTGAACATATTGAAAATAAAAATTCTAAAAAGTTGTATCAATCTTTCTATTCTCAATAATTGTAGCTTGTCCCTTATATTAGCATAATTTTTGGGCTATAATCCTTGGCTGGAAAGGCATGTTTAGGAACACATACATATACTTGTAGTAGCTTGAAACAGTATATAGCTTTTATCGATGTGGTTTTCAGTAATACACCTTTCACAATCTTTTAAAGTTGGCTATATTTGTGGAAAATACGATGTTGGTACTGTGTTGGAAGTTTACAGGATGTATGTAGATATATTAGCCTCTAGTGTATAGAAGTGTATATTATCATCTTCTTACTGCAACCGTCTTGTACAGTATCTCAGTCGTTTCCAATTGGGCTGTATTTGCTGTAAATACATATCTGACACCGTACAAAACGTATGTAATACATACAGTGTGCTGTACATGTTCGAAAGTACCTAGCCATTTTTTTGAACAGATGGATTGGTACAATATTTCACAGGAAACCATAAACAAGGTTCAACAAGAATTTTCAGGTTGCTCCCAAATACAGCGAGTGATGCAGATCGAACATTTAACATAAATGATGAAGTTAATTGGTTCTGAGTGAATCGGTCAATTTAAAAAAAAACTCAATTTACTATTAACTTGAGCTTTCGCTGATTTATTGTCAGCTTCATCAGAAGATGCACTATAACAAAAGCAAAGGAAAGTGGCGCAACAGCGGGAAACAAGGAAGCCTTCTTTAATTAACCTTTAATAAAGTTGGACTGCATACCGTTTACAGAAGTGAATCAATTTAAAACAACTGAAAAGGTCAGGTCCTCACCTCAACACCCCAACGTAATGACAAATGAATATACATATATTGCTAAGGTTCATTAAGTCACTTCTGAAATTAACAGTATTAGGTAATTTATTAATGTAGTACATCTCTAGAAATAACCTTCTTCTATAATGTTGTTCACAGCACAAAACACAAACCCCATCGTAGTCGAAAGTATGATTGTATTTGAAGCAATGATCAACGAGTGCAGTCCTCCTGTTGTTATCTTGTATATGAACGTAATCATTCTTATGTTGACGTAATCTAGTATTCAAATATTGTGTAGTCTGTCCTACATAGACAGCCTCACATTCATTGCAAGGAATGGAGTATACCAACATAGAGGACTGCAATTTATCAACACATTTTTTTAACAATTGACCGATTCACCCAGAACCAATTAACTTCATCATTAACGTTGCGACAGTCACGTATTTCCTCTTCTATTTAACATAAAGTCATGTATCTGTTATCATTCTCTGCCAATAAAATTGTCAAGTCGGATTAGTCGCCCACTTTTTTGCAATTGATAAGAAATAGTTGTTAGCACGTGTGTTTGAAATTCTGTCCGCTAGACCCCAAGTATCTACCCTTTTGGAATCAACTCATTAATCTAAATAATCTAAAAGTGTCACCGAATACAGGGTGTTGTATTTGAAAATATACCGATGAGGTCATTACATTAATGTGGATCACTGTATAATGAATTTTTGTTGTAGAATGTGGAATATTAAAACATGAATGGCTTTTGCTTTGGGAACTATCGAATTCATTGTTACATACGTGTTAGCTTAAAGGAAAAGTGTAATTTCTTAGTTTTCTATATCAAGCCAAAATACTTTGGAATATATTGGTAGAAACCGACTGCTCTTTTCGGCTCTGCAGGTTGAAATATTTTTTCAAAAAATAGTAGCTCATTACCTCCACTCCCTTCCCCCTCCTTCATCGCTAAATAGATGTAGCACACTTATACTACTTCATATATTGAAGATTTGGATTTAAAATATTTCATATCATATTAAAGTGATGATGCTTAAATGATTTCTAACACGCTTACATTAATGTTTACCAAAAAAATATTGAAAACCAATAACACCAAGTTACATCCAAGGATAGATTAACGACGATATAAGTGGCCATTAATTGTCTAATTAGTATTTCATGGCATCAAATCTAACTACTAAATTTGTCGGAAGAATAAAGTGACTCTATTGCGCATCTATAACAATTTGTGATGTACAAAGAAAATTTTCTATTTATAAGCATGTCTTTTATTGGACGAAGAACTAAATCTGCGGAAGAAAATCTTGAAACGATATTGGAACAACAAACAAAATATATTTGGTATGTCAACTTGCGTTTGTTTTAGAATTATATTATAAACAAAATTAGAAATTCCTTCAAAATCAAAGTTCTAAATATGTATCACTTGTTATCCTGTATCTAAGAACTGCTATCAATAAAGGCAATGTGTCTTATAACTATCAGCATAGAATCATTCATGCATGGCAGGCATCACTTTTGGGTTAAAACTTTCTATTACTCCATTTATGTTCATTTTATCGATATTCACCGCACTCCCAGAAGATTATTTTTTCAATACAATTACAACAGTGTTAGCGTGCTATAAATGAACCCTCGGGACAGTGCTTCGCACTCAATATACTTATTGTATCCCGCTTGCAGCATTGAATACAATGTTTGTAGCGTAATAGAAAAAGAAACGTAATATCTATTGTGAACGAAAATAACTTTTATGGCTCTACCTGTAGGATGCTACAGGTTATTATCGGTATCTTTACGAGGAAGGTACTCAACTTTGGAACTAATATAAAAATTTTCGCACACAAGTACGAAAGAGGTAATAAAAACGTGTTCTACTTGCTCGAGTTGCGAATATTCGGTTACAACTTTGTTACGTTACAAAATGTATTTATGTTGAGGTCGACTTTGATTTCCAAAGCCTGACGGATATTATTCCCTGGGATATGATGACGTAAATGTGTTTAGTTGTGTTTACACTTTGTTTTAATGGATATGCCTTGGGAAGGATAACCGATGTTCATATGCGAAATAGATCGAAACGCAAATGATATGAAGTCCATGTGCATTGATTTGTACATATAAGGTCTGATCTGCTGTGCTGCTATTAATTAATCTGTTTTCTTTTGCTTGTTTGTTTTCTCTTCATGTGTATGCTATATTTGTTTTTCCTTTAGCTATGTACTGACTGGAAACCTTTCATGTCTCAAAATTTAAAGTTCATATCATGTATTTGAACATCATGAAATCATTCACTGTTATATATTCTGTTCTGTTCTCATTATTGGTATCATTGTTGGTATCGATGCTGGAATATCCAGTTTTCAGTTGACAGTATACTTTTGCATTCGGCAAGATTCAAAAGTCCAGTTACCAAATGTTTATAGCATTACAGAGTAAACTAGAAAAATGCAATAATCAACACACTCGTGTTGCATGTGGCATAAATGGCTTGTTCATTAGCAAAAAATGGGTACGGGACATATATCGTCCACGGCAATCAGACGTGCAAACCACATTAGAGGTAAACACCGTCTACAAATAAATACTACCGCCAACAATTATGTACACTCCGCGAAATTCCTATAAGTAGTTCCACATGAATTTTTGAAGAGAATATAATGTTTTTCTTAAAATATCCGGCAAACTATGTATTAAAGGTAAAGCTTGATTGCAAAGAAAGGTTAACACAAGTGAAAATAACAACGAGAAAATATATTAGTATTTATAATAATGATAATTTACAACAGCAAAACTTCTCGGTATAGGTCCACTTACAGAAAAATAGTTAAACAAAATAAAAATATTCTAATTTTGAATTTTTGATAAACTTAGTAATGAGTGTTGGGTCTTCTTTCAAAAAAATTTCAAAAATCCGGTTCATCATACTGTCTATTAACTTCGTCAATGTTGAAGCAAGAATCTCATTCCAACATCTCGTTGTCGCAGATTTGAAATTTTTAATGTTTTCGTATTGGTGACTATTGGCATATACCTCCCTACCCATTATTCCCCAAAGATTTTCATTTGAGTGCAAGTCAGGTGAGCGTGCAGGCCATTTCATTAATTTGATTTCTTTTTGTTGAAACCGCTCCCTGGATCGTCTGAAAGAATGGATAGCCGCGTTGTCTTGCTGAAATATCCAGTCTTGCAACAGAATTTGTTCACGAAAATCTATTAGAAGGTTTCTAGAGGTTCTATATAAGACCTAGAATTCATTCGTGTCGAAATAAAACATGTGGGAGTTTTATTGTTATGGGTAGAAGCCGCCTAAACCATTGCACTACCGCCACCAAAATTTCTACTCATGGCAACTTCAGTGTTCTTACGCAAAAATATATAAATAAATATGACATCCTTCCATTCCCACTTCATATGATTTTGTGCAGCCTTGCTTGTTTGTGTCTTCTTTAAGGGTGGTTTTGAGGCCTTTTTCTGCCATCTAAAGCGTTTACTACCGGATAAAATTTGTTGTACACGTTTCTTAGTTACTGGCAAATTTAAATCACATTTGATTTGTTCTGCGGTTTCATTACCAGGAAGAGGCTAACCGAAATATCGATGAGTACTGTCTTCGCGTAACCTTTTGATTAGTTCCTTTAGGATAATATTTGCCGTAGGAATTACGTAAACTTATAAAATTATTGATGAGGTGATGGGATCGCCTCAAATTTCTTGGTTATTGCTCGGTTTGAACACCCCATCTCTTTATAACTATTTATTTTTGTTTTTTCATGCTCGGTTAGCAGTTTACCTCTCGGCATTGTTATTAGCTAATATCTATACTTCTGTATTCTATATACAGCCTGTTTGTTTTAGCTGTCACAGCAGATATCTGGGCTACTGTAACAGATATGACAAAATGTTATAGAAAAAAGTTATTCTACATTTAATTTTCTATTATTCTTTATCGCCAAAATACAATTGAGCATCAAATACTCTAGATGTAGCAACTACATTCAAAAGTTTAAATAGAACATACCCAGTTTTATTACATATTCTAAAACTGTTCTCTTTATAACGATATAACATATGCCATAGTTATCTAGCCAACTAAAGATATAAATCGATAATTAGGGTGGAATTGCGTACTTACGTAGATTGGAGTTTCGTTCGACAAAGTAGGCGGCGAAACAAATGAAAACCATTTGTCAGCTTCCACTTGAATAATTTTTAAAACTATTTTATTAACATAGGCTATTTAACATAAATACAACCATTTCAAAATAAACAAAGTAATAATAACTTAATGCTTAGGTTATCCAAGTTTACAATTTTAGTTCATAAATTTCGATTTAAAAAAAAAAAAAAAATGACCTACGTTGTTTACATTCTCGGGTTGTACGCCTCACTTTTTGCAGCATGTGTGAGGTTATTTGACCACAGGCCCTACGGATAGAATTTTTAAGGTCGTCTAGATCCTGTGGACAAGTAACATAAACTCGTTGTTTGAGAGCATCCCATACAAAAAAATCTAAAATAGAGAGATCTGGCGATCTTGCCGGCCAGTTGATAGGGCCACCATTATCTATCCAATTTGCTCCAGTTAAAATCTCCCTGAGATTTCGTGAATTGTGGGGAGAGGGGTGCTCCATCCTGCTGAAACCACATATTGCGACGTATTTCTAGCGGTATATCATCCGAATTCCGTCGGAAGAAAATTGGCATATTCTTTCGCATTAATATGATGATAAAAATGGAGATCGACTAAAATATCGTCCTATCACGCCAAGCCATACCTACATTAACGGAAAATCTGTGTTGGAATCTACATTCCTGATATTGACGTGGATTCTCTGTATACCAGTTTTTTCTATTAGAAATCTCGTTATTGTTAAAATTAGATTCATCGCTCCAAAGAATTAAATTTAATAAATTTTGATTATTGTTAAGCCAATTACTAAATATCGTCCTCCTGTCAAAATTGCTTTCGAGCCTTATAAAAGTACGAGGATGTGGATGTCGCCTTTCTGGATACATAACTTGATACATTCCATAAGCTTCTCTATTACTATCATTACATCTGATGCACTCTCTTAGCATGTCCATTTTTTTATCATTAGAATAACAATTACCACCCATTTTGTGCTATTTAAAATGAAAATTAGCAATACGCAGGAATTTACTCAGTTAGTTTGACACTAAAGCTACAGCAATTGTTTTCACCGCCTACCTTAAGGCAATGTATTCAATTCGCCTAAACCTGCAATTGTTGTTTAATTATCGATTTACATGGGTAATTGAACAGAGTACTATGGCATGTGTCATATCGTTATAAAGAGAATTTTTTACAGTTTTACAATATTTGATAAAATTGGGTATGTTCTATTTAAAATTTTGAATGTAGTTGTTACATCTAGAGTATTTGATGCTCAATTGTATTTGTGGCGACAAAGGATAATAGCAAATCAAATGTAGAACAACTTTTTCTCTATAATATTTTGTCATGTCGGTTACAGTAGCCGAGATATCTGCTGTGATAGCTAAAATCAACCAGACTGTATATATACTTAGTAATATATAAACTTTTAAAGTGTTCAGAAGTGTTTTTGCACTGGCAGGCAATTCCTAACTTCACATAATATTTGTCTAGCACTGGAACTATACAAATTTTGCTCGTATTTATACGTTATATCACAGGTAATTCCCCTACTTATCTAAGAAGTGTGATATTTACAAAATAATATTTCTGGCGTTTCAGTATGTTTAAAAATAAAATTCTAGGTAATTTCCAACTATTACAATTGCTAAATATTTACACAAAATGAAATATAAAAATATAAATTTTGCTGAGTGTACATGACTCTGCAGTGAAGGGGCATCTGTAACCACTCGCTGTTGAAGCAGAAACAACTGGTTTCCAAATACTAGAAAGTAGGTAATCTACATTGTACTTGCGAGAATTCTGAGAATCCGTCTGTGTTTTAGTTGTTCCCGTTACCTTACGTGGAACATAGTGTAGCGATTTCCTTACAACGGTTGTTTTTTGAAACCAAATTTTGTGTCAATGTCTGCTGAGTTTGCTGATGAATGCGTACCTACATATCGCTGGTGTTCTTTGATCCTAATCTAAATCCAGTGTCCGCCTTCATCAATGTATAGAGCATAACGTATGTGTTTGAACAAGGAAAGAATCTGGTAGAATTTTAGAGTTTAGAGTATGACTTTTAAATTTTCTTAACAAAGAAATCCAGGCAATTCGTCGGGCCCGCCCCATCTTTCCGTACCACCAAATCACAAATCAGACAATTCATCAACGAATGAATTCACAGTAGGTCCAGGGACTGGTGGCGAAAATCACGTGGACAAAGACCGGTAAAGGAGTTCCTAGAAGAACAGAGTCCTGAATTCACCAGAGACCTACTAGATAAAGACAGGAAAACTGTCAAATTGTTTGTAGGTCTGTTGACAGTTCACTGTGGACTAAATAGGCATATGTACAACATAGGCTTGGCGGAAGATGCCATGTGCAGATTCTACAAGGAGGACGAAGAAACCTCGGTCCACATCCTATGCCACTGCGTAGGCCTGGCAAGGACAAGGTTTCTTATTTTGGGCACAGAATATCCCACAGCACAGAGCTACATACAGGAGCCGCTCTCGAGGACGTTAAGCCTCACAAAGAGGGCAAAGTTAGAGGACGCCGTCTAGGATTACTGGGGATCACAATAGACCGGGAAGGTCGCGGTGAAAGAGGCCCGTAGGGCCACCCCGAATCTAATCTAATCTAATCTAACAAAGAAATCTATTCATGTTTCCGTAAAGATTCTTGGTTGATTTTTTTATACTTATGGCTAAATATAGAATCAATCCTGAAAAATAGCAGTTCTCATACGTTTCTTCTTTTGATATAATTGGGATGAAGTTATTGATTCATCATATACCACACATTCATATGTGTGGGTTTTCTATAAACGGGATCACTATTAGGTACACAAGTAACTAATACAGCAAGAAAGTCTAGAAAACCATGGATTTCAATGTCTAGTGAATTTGATGTTGTGATGCTACTTTTCAAGCACATTCAAGAATGCTGGAAGAATGTTTATTTGTATTTACCTATACCTACCACAACTCTAGAGCCACAGTTCAAGTGAATCCATAAAGAATATTAGCTTAAATCGGATAGGGAAGTGGAAGTGCAGTGCTCGGAAGTATTTATTTGAAATACGTTGACTTGAAGTATTTTTTGCGTTGCTTGGGAGAAATTGATTATCTTGAATTAGTAATTACTACATTACAGCTATGAATTCGATCACAGATATTTACGTAAAACGTGGCCTTACTTTGAAACTGACAAGAAGATCGATCTTCAGTTTTGATAGACATTTTAAACTGCGAAAAGAACAACGTCCATCTTTTCGAAATGGTAAAGGAATACTGGTGGCTGGATACTTGTCGAAGCACCAAACAATCAATGCTAGATTTTGCTCCATTTGAATAAGTCTCCACGGATTAGTACAAAAAAACTTATTTTTAGTCTTGTGGCGATATTACATGTCTTATTCATCTTACAGGTAGTTAGATGAATAACGTGTTGCTATGAAATTAACTGTGGGTAAATATGTTCAATGATCTTGTTGCAGTACTATTTCATCACTTTTCTCCAAACAGGAAAGGAAAGATCGATCGGGATAGAATGCTCGGAGAAGAATGTCACCATTTCCTCAGAGAATTGAAGTGCGGACATCGGCGATCTGTTACCTCGTTCGGTAACCGTCCAACCACTGCGGTTATCGATCCACTTAAAGTCGAGAATTGCATGAGCTGTAAAGTTGATTTGCTTTGGCATTCGCCGTATTACTTCAATTTGGCAGGCTAGAGCTATCACCTGTTTTAAAACCTTCGACAAAACATTTCCATGGATTCACTGTTTGTTCTTGCAATGCTTTTCCTGTAGAGTGTAGCTTAATTGCTATACCATGGTTGAATATTACAATAATTCTTGAGAAATAATAAAAAGAATTTCCGGTGATCGACAATTTTCATTTTCACCAACCCTCAAGCGATTTCTTCTATTATAGTTTAAAATATATCCGCAACTTAAAGTCGGCTAGATATACCCCACAGTATTAGCACCTATAGACTTTCGACAACTTAAAAAGAAGATACTGTACCGCATAAAATTTACTTTAATATGTTTTCTCGGAAATCGGAAAACAAAAAGAAAATACCAAGACAAGTATATCCATCGCATAAATTGTCACAAGAAGAGTGAAAGGCAGGCTGTAGAAAGAAGAAAACTCCCACTTATTTCCCTGTCATTCAATAAGCAATTCCATTTTCTCGTAAAATTCTATTCGACAAAGCGCTCTAAATATTCAAAGCATTGTGCCAATTCAATATGATAAAATCCATTTTCTTTAATACATTTGATGGCAGAACTTGCAACCTAAACAATCCGAGAATCCATCAATATTTTACACCTTCAATTTTCATATCATCTGCGATAATTTTTGATCGATACAGACATACAGAATATGGAGTTGTAAAAACATTATCTCAAATTTGATTTTTACAAAGCACTTCTTTTAAAAATAATGGCTATTGTCTTTAAGTTTAAATACATAAGTACATAAGTACATAAGTATATCTGCATACGTTTTAATAAATCATTCTGGTGACACATTTAAAAGCATTAAACTTTTATCTTAAAATGTAAAATAAATCAAGAGTATCCTTATGTTCCTTAGATGTTATTATCTGAATGATCTATAAATGACTCTAATGTAAAGCTACCTACTTCTTTACATCTGCAGTTAAGCTTATAACGCAGCGGCATATCAAGCATTGTCATAATTATTCCACTAAGAAGTTAAATACAGTACAATCTAATACTACGTAGTTGAGCAAAAAAGTAGAACATCAAACAGAAATAGGTAAGCATTGATCAACTAAATACTACATTTACTCGGCTTTAATTCGAGCGCTTACTAGTTATGCCAACGGTAACGAGATTCACGGGAGCGTATAACTGCAAAACAAGCAATGGAATGCTATTAAACTAAAGTGACAGATACATGCCACGCTCGATATAGAACCACTCGTATAGTGTTGCGTTGCGTCTCAGGTGATCACGTACTAAAGTGCTTTTACTTCTGCTGTTCCATTCTGCATAGATAAACCCATTGTAAATAGTTTTTTTATTTTGCGAAATCGTCTACGCAGGCTTCGCAGATCCTGAGTATTGGTATTTTTTTCTTTATTTGACACCACATCCACATCACGCAAAGAGAGAGAGAGAGTAAGAGAGTGTACAAGTTATGTGTAAAATAACATCTCCTCCTAGCATAACATCTTCCACTCGATATGCTTCAGTTTTCCGATATCTGCAAAATTTTGGATAATTATTCAGCGACATGCAGCTGATTTCTCAAATTTTGTCAGTTTTACAAATGAGTTACAGGATCTTCGCACTAATGTACATTATTATCAACTAAGAGACATTATTTAAACAGGTGCATAGATGCGGCAGAACTACGGCAAGATCTCGCAGAATCTGCAAGCCATTTTTGACATAGACAGAATTAACATTCTTATCAAAACCTTTGGAAAAGAGGCCATTGAACCCAGCGACACCTTCGTCATATGGGTGCTTTGTAGAGAAACCTTAGGTAACTTTTTACAACATTTTACCAGATAACTACTTCACCATAGCGATTGACATCAATATTACCCAATCACTGAAAATGATGAAAAATCCGAATAACTCCAACCGAAATAATGGGTATAAAACTGAGCAGCACCTGACAAATAACTTATCACTTACAGAAATGGTCGTGGTTCAGCGAATTGTAAGGGTTACGAATCAGCAAAGCGAAGAAGAAGTAATATATACAACAAGGAGCCGAATACAAGGACATACATAAGTCTTTAGGAATTCCTGAAGATGTTGGCAGTATGAGCAGTGATACGTCAAGTGAAAACATTTCAACATGACAGCACCCGAAAAACTTTAACATATCGCGTTGATGTCAATAGTATGTTGTTAATGCTGTATTTGCAGACTAAGTATGTACAGGGTGGCCACCTAAGAATGCAAAGTGCTGTATCTCGTAAACTATTCGTCTGAGAGACTTGCGGAAAAAACTAGTACTAAAGTGGACACAAGAAGACCGTGGAAAATATTGCCAGATTTCCAAGATGGTCGCCAGAGGACGTAACCGTCATTTTAAATTTTTAAAGTGATTTTTCACTGAAATCCACACAGTAAATGTTACTAAAACATATGTGCCTTTTAAAGCTCAGTTTTAGTCGAGCAATTTTTGTTTAACATTTTTTGACGTATCTATTAATATAAAGTGGTGGGAGGTAATTTGATGTTTTTTTAAATAAACAGCTGTAACTCCGAAACGGCTGAACGGATTTTAACAAACTTGGTCTCGTTGGAAAAAGCATTTATTGTTCCATCAAACCCATCTTCTTATCTTCTTATTTTTAGTTCAAAAAATTGTAAAAATTGTGCTGAAGCACAATCAGAAGAAAGTACCGATTTTGAAATAAAGCTAATGTGTCCTTCAATGTTCGAACTGTCTTGCATCACACTCAATGCATTGTTGCATGCCGTTTATGGCTGGACATTACAGCAGCTTCAATTCCTGCTCTTGACAGGTTACAAATAGGCTATAGTATTTTCATGTCGTCTCTGACTGTTGGTGGAATTTGGTAAACAAAATATCTTTCAACCGACCCCATAAATAGAAGTTAGGATAATATAACAGCTGAATTCTGACAATCACAGCGGGCAAGGAAATAGTTACTTGCCGAATCCACCTCTGGTGATATCTTAGAACTAAATGTTCAGCAATGTCCATGTATAAGCGGCTCCAACACTGCATTGAGTGTGATGCAAGACAGTTCGAACATTGAAGGACACATTAGTTTTACTCCAAAATTGATTCTTTTTCCTTTTTCCTTTCGTTTTTTCTAATTTTTTTTTGAACTTAAAATGCTTTCATTAGTTAAAATTGATTAAATTATGAAATTTTATCATTGAATCTTGAAAAATGACAAATAAACAACAATATATACCGGTGTAATAGCGTTCTTTTTTTAATTATGACAACTTTTTTTAACAATTTTTTTCTTCGATATTTCAAGTTACGAATAAGATATCGAGATACCGTTTTCACTAACCTATTTAGGTATCATTTCACTAGATTTTTATGGAAAAAAAGTCATATTATTGCATTTGATTTTTTAGATAATTTTGCAATTTTCTGTTATTATATCAAAAAGCGCGATCTAGCGGCGTCACCAATAATTAGAGAAATCATAGGTAAGATGGGTTTGATGGAACAATAAATGATTTTTCCAACGAGACCAAGTTTGTTAAAATCCGTTCAGCCGTTTCGGAGTTACAGCTGTTTATAAAAAAAAAAAAACATCAAATTACCTCCCACCACTTTATTTTAATAGATACGTCAAAGAATGTTAAACAAACATTGCTCGACTAAAACTGAGCTGTAAAAGGCACATATTTTTTAGTAACATTTACTATGTGGATTTCAGTGAAAAATCGCTTTAAAAATTTAAAATGACGGTTACGCCCTCTGGCGGCTATCTTGGAAATCTGGCAATATTTTCCACGGTCTTCTTTTGTGCACTTTTTTTTCCGCAAGTCTCTCCGACGAATAGTTTACGAGATACAGCACTTTGCATTCTTAGCTGGCCAGCCTGTACTTAAATGAATACTAAGTATATAATAGATTACATTTTTCTGCTCGTCATCTTTATGATCAAGTATGTTTGTTTACACAAATATGTAATTGATAAATTATAATTCAATTATATCCTGTATACACTCGAACCAAAGATGTTTACATCATGTGAAATAGATTGTTGGCAGTGAACAAGTTTGGGCCACCTGAACAACATATACTCATCATCCTTATTTTAGGTTTTAAACTATTGAATATCTTCTCTGAATGAAATTACATCGAGTGACTATACAATAACCACTTGCTATTAATGGACGACTATACATCTCCATGTTTATCAGATCTGTTGTATAGAGTTTTCACTTAGAATCAAAACCCGCGTGATCTCTGACGTAAGGTGACGTAAATAATATGTATATATATAATATGATATGGTGATATGTATAATATCACCAGCGAAATATATTTGAAAATTTGAAACGCAGAGTAAATATTTGTTTAGATAACAACGGAAACCAACATTTATTTCAACTTTTTCCCGTTACTTAATTATGATTATTTACAATATAAGCCTAACCAATAAAATTTTAATTGTCAACATGTAAATAAAAATCTCTGCAGGAATTTTATTTTTAAATATGTATTACCATACTGTTAAGGGTTGCATATCTAAAAGAGGTCACGTGGGTGTTGGTATTAAGTGTGCAAGTTGTGCGTAGTTCAAAGCACCGGCCTTTCCTTGTTGTCCTATAACATCGCATCCAATTCTTCCAAACATTAATTTTAACATTTCTGATATTTAACAATGAAAAAAATGATTCGTGTTATTCCATTTTAGCTGTTTATGTTCGAGATATAAGCTAAAGTTTTTTTATAAAATGTAATTTTCGTTTACAAAACTTGAAGGAACTGACAACAATATTTGATTAAAACATCTGTGAAGTTAGTAATATTGACAAGCAACGAAGCGCACAAAGGAGCAAAAAATTTCATTAAAAATCGGAAACGTCCAACATCTGAAGATTCCAGGAAAACTTCTCAAAATTCAATTTTAAATTACTTAAATAAAGCTTATATGGATTGGAAGAAATATGTTGCAAAATTGTAATTAATCCTACAGTGAAGTTATACGCACAAGATAAATATGTACTAATAGCAGTAAATTGTTATGGGTTATGTTGTGACTGGTGTTTGTATTAAAAACGGATTTGATATCGAAGTAAACCCTATACTTATCTAATTGCGCAGAATATCATTTATTCGTGGTTGTCTCGAGCTAGAAAGTGTGGAAGCAACATACTACATGCATCACAAAACCGCGTATATAGCGTAATCCAGGTAATATACGCGCCTTATCTTTCTTGTGATATCTCTTTCGACACTGTCTTAGATAAATAACACTGTGACATGATACAAGTGGAAATAACTTCCATCGCATTTGTGAACTAATCTAACCCGTGGGAGTAGCTCAAGATTACCCTCATTTTCACTTCGTCTACTTTATCTTCACAGAAAAGTGCAGTCTACAGTATGGAATGGTTTATTAGCTCTGATGTGTGTATTGGTGTGTAAATAGCAACATAATTTTAATCCCGTGCATTTGAGAAATCAGTATATGCAGTACCTAACTGATGTATCTCTGTTTTCGAAGAAAATGTCTTGTTTTAATAAAAGAAATACATCTCGGTAATATAGTATCTTCGCAAGACTTGTAACATGTAATTTCGCACTGATTTTAATATGCACACGTTAGGTTGCTTATATATGCAGAAAATATTGTTAAATCGTTGTTTAAAATTTAGCTGAATTATGGGAAATATAGAACAAATTCGTATGTGAGCAAACTTTGGAAGGAAATTACCTACCTTTTCTTGGTACATATTATAGATACTCCTTGATTTACACTGACGGGTATAGCACATTCTATATTCAACTGTGTATTGTAAACATATGTATTTATATATTTTACTACTCTTAAGATGAATAATATTTGTTCAAATTGAAATCGAAAAATGATTTGTTACTCTGAAATCAGCCTCATATTCTCAATCTTATTCCAATAACTGCAGGTACATTCAAGCTGATAACAAAATATGTATTTATATGGTAAAATATCCTGCTCTTATCAATTCAACTAATTGCTGTAAGATCTGTTTGATAATATCGCTTTGCAAACAATTTACAGACTATGTAGAACCAGACAAAATGCTACACTGCTTATTACCCAATGGATAGTCTTCTGATTCATAAAATAATAATAAGTTTAAGTAGCGTAGTATGCGCAAGATGACCACCAATTTAGATACTTTGTATATGAATTTAATAAATATTTCACTTAACAATTCTCAATGATAAAACGCGAGCCGCCGTCTTCTAGACAAGAAAACATTCAGTAGAACCCTCAAAACTATTCGATTAACAAGCGTTCTTGCTAAATCACGAAAGACAATTTATGCAAAGAAGCTATTTTGCAGAAATGCTTGAAGCCATTGAAAACGATGCTGGTGTTGGTTAGATGAATTTCTGTGCTTATGGGACAAACTAGGATCCTTCTGCAAAACATATTCTGCGAAAAAAAACCGCATCCCTATAGTTGGAAACCGGCGGAAAAGCTTTTTTCTATTGATTTTCTCTAAAGGGTTCGTTTTTGCGAATGGTAGAAGAATTGTCTGGATATATTCTTACGAACATCTTTTTGAAACAAAGCTCCATTTCAAAGAGGTGAAATCAACAATATCATACCATCGAATACTTTGATGTTGTTTGGCTAACCCATTTCTAGACAGTATGTTCCGTAAATGGTTGGGTTGAAAAAAATAATAATAACGTTATGAAACCGTATATCTTTGACGAAAATTGGTGAAATGTACCGGGACTGATTGATATCTACATACGTAGTAGACGAGCCACATTTCCTATGTGAGGAATCACATTAGAAGAACGACTTTGTTCACACCTGGCGGACACGTTGTTATATTATTTTATAGTGAATTTAATATGTGTAAAGCTATATCCTCGAGTTGCTTTAATGTATAGACATATGTACATAAATATATCACAATAGTTACTTACTTACGAATTAAATTCTTTCTTTAGCACGAGACTCTGCTTTGATGTTCAGGTTGGTGTTTATAATGTCTCTCAGGGGGGAAGGTTCGCTTACGTCTCGAAGTTCTCGCATTTACTCAATAAAAATCCGTGTCGTAGATAACAACTTATACTTTATTTAAACTCACACACAAATGAAAATAGGTAAATAAAAATGAATGCCTTTGTTTCAAAAAAATAGTTAAATTCATTCAACTCAAAAAAAAAAACTAAATTCAACGTGGATTACATAAATTGTTTCTCTATAAGGAATAATGGTTCGTATTATTATGAACTGAGGTTGATTTGAACAAATAACTGGATGGCGCACTCTGCCGGACTATAACTGAGTTAATTGTTACTTATTTTTTCAAATTAATTATAAAAATGCAAAAGAAAAGTATTATAGCCGGACAATTTCAATAATTTAATTCAGCTCACAGGTAATAATGTTCCTTAATAACTAACCTTGGTTTTTTTCTTTTAATTTGTTTTAAATTTTTGCTGAAGTTCTCCGACGATTCCTCTCGATATCGCTAGATGTCGTCGTTCTCGACTCTCCGGTAAGTATGGTCCGCCAGGTAACAGCGAAATGTCAGGTGTGCTCTGGACCGGTCACCCAGCTGTTCTCTCCCTTGGATTGTTTTTCTCGCAAGTAAGGAATAATCGGACAAAATCCAAAATTGTTCCATCTACCTCAGTCAACATGTATAGTTTTTACACCATACTTGTGTCGTTTTTTAGGCAGATACTGTCTAAAAATAAGCTTTCCTTTCCAAAGAATCATTGATTCGTCCAATGATAAATGCTTTCAGGGATAATAGATTGTATGCATTTTATTGGTAAAATGCTTCAGTATCGGTCGTATTATATATAGACGATCTGCTGGAAGTGTTTCATTTTCTCTTAAGTTTTCAGAAAAATGCAGGCATCCCATGATCAAAAAATATCGATCCCTACTCATAAACTACGAAAAACATGGTGAAAATAACCTGTGTGTCTTCCAATAGTCTTCTACACGAGGTAACTTAATAGTTCCCGTATGGAAAGTTAATCCTAAAAATACAAGTAACTCGGATTTAGTTAAGTCTTTCCACTTCGAAATTCTTGATCGGTTTCGTCCGCTACTGATAGACAGAACTTCTATAGCGTAATTATTTGTCTGTGATACTATCATATCCAGAAGTTCGTCATCCATCAATAACCTAAACCAGTCATATGGTTCTTCGCCAGGGAGATCTACTAAGAATGTATTTGTTTTGGTAAAAGGAATTTCTTTCATTTTGTTAATTGTTTCCCTCCACACATTTTCTTCAGTAACACTATTGTTTACCATTTCATCCTGTACAATACTGCCTGTATCACTTTCTGAAGTCTCGTTTCCAGAAGCGTCTTCAAATTGAGATAGAAAGCTAGTTATAAATTTAAAATATCTACTTTTACTACATTTATTTACAGTTATCCGAATCATACTGTTCGAAATCGCATTCAATATCTGAATTCTCAAGAAATTCCAACATTTCGTCAACTGTTAATTCTTTGGGGTTTTTTACAGTTACTCTCTTATGATTGGTACCAGAAGGTCCAGGTTCACTTAAATTTTCTATTATGTACAAACAAAGAAACCTATATATAGACTAAACAAGCGTTAAAACCGAAGTAAACAGGTTATGTGTCTAAACTACATAACAACTAATAATGGTAGCCTTCTGTTGACAACCACGTGATACTGAAAAACGGTTGTCATCTGTGAGTCAATTATATATTTACCTATGTGCGGAAAATATTTCCTGCACTTTCGACAACTGCGGCATTCTCCGATATGCATTATAAGGAACGTATACACTCGCCGTCCGCATATTTCAAATTACTGCCAGAGCGCGCTAGTTGGCTCTGCGCATTGAAAGGGTTAGAAGGTATCATCAAATTCGAACACATAAAAAATCAGTAAATTATTAGAAATATTCAAGTCAGAAAGATTTCTTCACTGAGATATATGTAATAATAACATGAAAACTGTATTTCTAGATTTCAAATACTATTTACTATTACTGAACAAAGAAGCGCTCGTTTAGCAAGTTGGTTGCTTCTTGTAGCTGCATCTCCCGTCGTTACAACAGCCTATATATGATCGGTGCATGTGAAATGATTGAGGATCCAGAATAGAGCATTACAGCAATATTAACCAGCAAACATATTCATTCAGCAGTGTGAGTACTTGTCACTTGTCTTGAATGAGATTTGACAAATAAAGATCGATTTGTAAGACTTAAAGAAA
This sequence comes from Popillia japonica, assembly GCA_004785975.1. Lineage (NCBI taxonomy): Eukaryota > Metazoa > Arthropoda > Insecta > Coleoptera > Scarabaeidae > Popillia > Popillia japonica. The sequence goes on from SMLS01068780.1 coordinate 38,180, forward strand.
ATGATGAGCAATCATTGAGCGTATATTATACGGTTGCAACTCGAATGAATGGGGCGATCATGGGGGAGTAGCTGGTCTTAAACCCATGCTAAGTGGTACAAAAGATACTGTTTAATAATAATAATAATAATAATATTCCTTTATTGCAAGATAACCGGGAGATTAAACATTAAACATTACAGATTACATAAAAGTAAATTAAATATTACAAATTTTAAATAGAAATTAGAGCAATGAAAAGTTCCTCCGGCTCCTGCAAATCACGAGGCGAGATTCAGTCTAACTGCTCTACCACCCAAACCCCGAGAAGAAAATAATAAGGTAAAAAAAAACGCAACTATCACAGCGATTACTACAAATAGTATGACACATATATTATATTTCGTAGATAAGTAAATAAATAAATAAATCCTCCTAAACAACAGAAGTTTAGCAATGCTTTTTCACGCGAAAGAGAAAAGTGCGCGACCAACTGGCAAAGAAAGGAAATCTGTGCTGTCACTCACGTGCCCGCAGCGACCAGTCTCTCCCGGAGCCGACGTTTGAATGACGCAGGGGCTAAATACTTCAAACATTGTGGCAATATATTATATTTCGAAAAGATTACATAAGTAAATGGCCTCTTAAATAATGAAGTTCTATGTAGTGGAGGTGAGATGAGTCCCCGGAAATGCGTCGTGATGTTATGTACATCGCTTTGGAATCTTATTTTTTCATACAAATATGGGGGAGTTTTGTAGAGTAAGATTTTGTGAAACAAAGAGAGGGATTGTACTTCTCGTCTCTTATACATACTTAGCCAATTAACCTCAGTTAACTTGTGCTAAACATGATCAAATTTGCGCAGCCCAAAAATAAACCGTAAACACGAGTTCTGGATTAATTGTATCCTATTTTCTGTATGTTTATCAATGGCTGCATGGTAGATTGAAGCACAGTAATTAAACTTTGATAGTATAAACGCGTCACATAATGTGGTCTTACTCTTAATACTCAGAATTGATCTGTGGGGAAACAATCGCTTTAAATTTATGTAAGCACTCTTAATATACGAATTGACCTGTGTTCTGTATCTGACACTGTTGTCCAAAATTAATCCCAGATTCCTCGCAGACTGCACAATAGGCAGGGTGACGTCATTCATAATAATCTGTAGGGAATTCCTGACGCTATTGATCATGTTTGGATTACCGAATAACAGTACCTGAGACTTCGTGGGATTAACAACTAAGTCACGTTCCAGAGAAAACTTAAAGAGATTTGCTAGATCGTCATTTATTAAACGAACAGATTTTTCACACTCGGAAGAGGTAAAGGAGAAGTAAAGCTGAGTATCATCAGCATATGTGTGAACGGTACAGGATGACATTCGATAGCACAGGTCACGAGTATATAATGAAAAAAGGAGTGGCCCGAGTATGGAACCCTGTGGAACACCTCGCGATAAAGGTAAAGGTGAAGACCTGCTGGACCCCAACACCACGCTCTGCGTGCCACCGTGCAGAAAGCTTTCCATAAGTTTAATTGCCAGAGTGCTAAAACCACAAGACCTAAGAATGGTGTGAAGTGAGTTGTCATTGACTGCGTCAAAGGCTTTACTGAAGTCCAGCAGAACCAGAACTGTAAGGAGCCCATTGCCCCTCGCACGAATAATGTCATCCGTGACTCCCACCAAGACCGTTTCGCAGCTGTATCCTTTCCGAAAGCCAGACTGAGTGGTAGGTAGAAGGTTGTTCACATGCACGTATGCTGAAATTTGACCAAGAATGATTTTTTCTAATACTTTGGACAACACAGGCAACAAACTTATTGGCCTTAAATCCTTAAATTCAGTAGGCTGTCCAGTTTTGGGCAGCGGACGAATCAACGCATGCTTCCATTGACTGGGGAACGACCCCCTTTCCAAGCAAATATTAATCAAGTGAGTGGGATAAGGCAAAATTACCGGGCAACACAGCCTCAACATTTGTACAGAAATTCCGTCCGCCCCTGTCCAACTCGACTTAATACTGAATAAAAGGTCGGAAATTGTATACTGTTCTACACAATGGAAGGAAAAGGTTGTATCTGGTAAGTTTTGATCAAGAGTTAGATGATCATTCTGGTCAGGAGTAATTCCCACAACAGTCCGATTTACAAAGAAATTGTTAATTTTGTTTACGTCTGCCAGGTCTGATGAGATTTCTACTGCCGCTTTCATGTTAAGATTAAGATACTGAACTTGTCTGAAGAGGTCCCTATTCGACCGGTTACTAGTAAGATATTCGAAGTAACTCTTTTTCTCGCACTTTAAGCTAGTATTCGTTAGGTTCCGCAGCTGCTTATAGTACTCCCAATGCTCAGGCAATTTAGATCTTCTGTATCGCGCTTTGGTCTTATCTCTTAGATCCATTAAAAAGCGGAGGTTATCAGTCAACCAAGGCGCAGCAGGTTTCGTGAATCGACGAGTTACGAGAGGGGCATGCGTATCAAACAGGGACAAAATATATGGTGAAATGGAACAAGTTGAAGGCCACGGGAAATATTATCATTATTCAAGGAATTGTAGTTACGCAGAGTAAGTGTTTTCGGTTGATATATCGGTCTACATACAAGAAGCTCACAGAACACTATATCGTGGTCACTGAAGCAGCAACTTGTCACCCCCGCGCAACGTACCAATGAGCTGTCACTCACATATATGTGATCCATTAAGGTTGATTGATTGATTGATTGATTTTGATCAAGGTAGGATGGTCTTTTAACATCCCTAACACTGCGGCCTGTATGGCCTATTCTATTATTCCTACCTTGATTTTGTTTTACTCGAACAGGTTAGTTCCCTTGATAAGATTTAGGAGCCTGTATGGTAAATCTTTCTCCAACGATGTTTCCACTGCGCTTTGCATAGCAAACCTTCGTTGGCTTAGTGCTGCGCATTCGAAGAGAATGTGGGAGGCTGTTTCTTCCTCTTCAGTGCAGAGTCTACATAGGGGTTCATCTCTGTAAATCCCCTCTATCTATTAAGGTACAAGAGCTAGCAGTAATGCGAGTGGGACTGTCAATGAGCTGAGTTAAGTTCAATCCATCGACGAATTCACCAAGGTAAACTGTGGCTGGGTTTTCTGTCTTAAAGAAATCGATATTGAGGTCACCATAAATTACTATTTTGTCAGTGAAGGACAGACAAATGTTAAAAGAATTTTCTAACTCAGCCAGAAAAAGTGTGTAGTCACGTTGTGGAGGTCTATAGCAAACTCCCACGACCAAACGGATATTATTCACCTTTAAAAGAAGCCAAAGTTGTTCAATTGTATTATTTGTATTAATTAAACTAAAACTTGTATTCGATTTAACATATATACCCACGCCACCACCCCGCAAAGTCCTGTCCCTCCTTACAAAATTAAAACCATGAATAGAAACTGCATCATTGTCAATATGAGGACTCAACCAGGTCTCCGTAATAGCGAGGATATCATGGTTATGCAATTCAGCAACATCACGCACCTCCTTACCTTGGGAGACAATGACCGCACATTAACACAGGCCAGCGTGAGCGACATCTCGAACAGAATTAGAAATAGCAACAGATATTATACAAGTTCAATTTGCAAACAATTAATCAAAATAATATCAGTTTGTGACGAAATAACCGTAAGCCAAGCTGAACCTAGATTTACTGGAGCCGAAAGAAGCCGCTCTCCACCAGCATGAAATGCAAGTTACATTTTAGAGGTAAAAAATTACAAGTATGCAGTATCTAATTAGATACTTCCTGAAAGACACGGCAGAATTATATTGTAAATATGATGTCAATCCAATGTGTCTGATTTAAAAAACACAAAACAAACAACGCAACTAAATTTGTAGTATCTTTAAACGCAAATTGATAGGACAAAAATTTAAATGCAAAAGTTGTATCTATTCGAGCGGTTTCAACTTGGAAGTACATTCTGGAGGTGCAAGGTATAAAGTCGAGTTTATTTTTCAGTCTGTACACACAACAACCCACAGTTATACTATTACCGCAATAATATCCGCACCTGGAAAACTGATGTGTCCACTACTGATAGTACTAGAAGAACCGGCAGGTTTGAACTCCAAGTAGAACAAACCCTATTTCGACCAGCACACGTTGTTATTTAAGCTTCATCTACAGGTAAACTAACCACTTATTTATTTCACAATTGGTTTTTTAATACTTTCTCATTAAGCACTGGCCCAAAGATTCTTATACTTTTAGACCCATGTACAGGTCACTGTCCCAAGTCTTTGCAGTAGCAGGTCTCATCCAACAAAAATGTTGAAGTAGTGACAATACCAAAGAAACCCACAGGGATGATTCAACCATTCGACGTCTTTGGGCTTTGAATATGGAAGGGATTTACACGACGATTTTCTTACCTGCCCCTTATCTCAAATTGTGATGTTAATTTGCATTTGCGAAATAACGTTATAAGATTGCAATCATTAATACATAATCAGTTGTCTTCCTATAAATATACTAATTTGCTTGCATATGCCTATATAGAGAATCTACATGGATCATTCGATTCTATGTTCTTGATGCAAAAACTGTTTCTGTTTTAAGCATTTTTTTAGGACTTTCATTACCACACCAACTCATAAATGTATAATTTAAATGCGCATTTCAGCAAATCCTTCATTCATTATTATTAATGCTAAGGATTTGTTATAGCATGTGAACCCGTGTTTTTATATTTGTCTGAATTATGAACATTAGGACATACTAACTGATGGCATTTTACTAGTAAATGATCGTCTTCCTTAATATAGGACGTATATGCGCAATATATATTTGTTTTTTCTTTACATAAGTATCACATGGGATCATGTATTGTACACTTTTGAAACACACTGTATAATTGAATATGCTTGAAAATCAATAAAGGGTGTTAAAGATGAATAACTTACGTTAATTTCCATATTAGTCGATATTAATTTCAAATCAATCATCAATCAGCCTTACCATAAGGCGGTGGGGCTTAAACGCAACACTCTGTATATAGCGCATTCAACTTGCATTTAAATTCTATGTGTTTTCGTTCAGGAATTAAATAAAGAAGAAATCTGGATGAATTTCGGCACAAGCACAATTTTTTTATTTTCAATTCTCCACATACTTTCCTTATTAGACTAAAGATGAACGAAACTGGGTGGTGGTGGGTAGTAATGCGGTAGAAAATGGCACAGACTCGACGTTTATAGAGATGTCGCTCTCACCAATTGAAGTTCTTCATTGCGAATTTTTCTCCATTTGACAATAAATAATTAAAGCTGTTGAAGCATGTGTAGAATTTTAGCTTTTACACTCGGCAAACATACATAGATACATATAACGCAATGTTCACCAAAGAATACACGAGAATAATGGACATCATTTATGTAAATCTTGTATTGACAAAACAATAAAGCTGTAGCGTGTATTTGAGAAAAAATTATGGCTACTCCTGGTAGAATCCATAATGTAGTTGACAACGAATGTACAACAATCATATTATATTATAGTTACCTGCAAATCGGTTAATATATCCAAATATTCCACATTAAGGAGTCTACAATATTCTTCCTGAGTGCAAGTATTTTTAAGCAATTCTCAACTAATCTTAGTTGTCTACAAATGTTATAAATATTCACTTAAGTGCTATCGATCATTTTACTCATCTATATACTATCATATATGTATGTATATTTTTAAAAATACCTTCTGTAAATTAGTAAATTTGTGCTTTCATCAAGCATTATTTATTATTTTCAATATGTAAATGTTACTTTTTACATAGAACAAACCTCACAGCAACTAAAAATCTTATGACGGGTATAATTAGTACAGAAGCAACTAGAGACAACTGCGTATTACTACCGAACAAAAATTTACTACCTAGAGTGCACGGCACCGCCTCTACGGAAAATGGGAGCAGTTGGTCGTTAGCATAGTTTATAGCGGCCTAAATTATTTTAAAAGCGCATCGCTTGGTATAATGCATCATCATAATACTTAATACTACTAGCACTAGCAGCAATAATACATCTGAGAATATAAAAATTAAAGCATACAAACTTAAAAGGTTGACGATGAAACATGAGATGTTTGTAAGAATTAGCAATGCTATGGGTTTATACAATTTTTAATATAAAAGTGCACATTGATTAAGAATTGCTTTTTAAAAGTCTTTTTAAAAGTATTAGCACATATTATACTCCTCAGTAATATGCGTTTGGTAATACAAACATCTACTGCTTTCTCTCAATATGGAGCATTAATTATAACAGAATATCGATTCATTTGTATTCATTCCATTAACACAACAGCGCTCTAATGTTCTCTAACGCTCTCCTAAGCTTTGCGTTTTACTTCTCCAAAAGAACCAAGAACAAAACTAAAACATTCAATACAGTCTGGCCATGACCTGGTACCTTCTGATATAACATTCTAGGACCTTTTACAGTTTAACTGCATTCAACTTTTATTTTGCTTAATTCAATGTATGCACGTTGCTATTGGAAAGTGTCTATCCGTCGAGTCTACACTTCCAGGGCATTAGTAGTCGGAAAAGTTACCTCGCAACTTCCTGGAATATCTTAAACACACTTCAAGGCTACGTGACTTCGAAATGTGTGTGGGTGTTTGAGCAAGGGATCGATCGAGATAAATAGGTACACACACTTACATGTTAAGTGAGTTAATTATCCGCGTATACGTCGTTTATTAGTTGCGGATGCATGTTAATTCCACCAGAGTCTCTCGTTAGGCTTTGCCACTACAGATCACATACAACTAATCAATTCAAATTGGTTTCCTATAACGTTTTAACGGTATCACAAATTTATATGCAGCAAATAAGCTGTAGGTTCAAGACGTTTTACATAAGTGATGCCGTACAAATCTGTTCTGTTTCTCATATAGGATTTTGTAACACCTGTACCTATGTAGCTTGAGATATGTAGCTTGAGACATAAAACTAACCACCTATTACAAGTTAGCCAAAATAGATTAGATTCTAATCTAATCTAGCCAAAATAAGTCCCAAATATATTTCTAGTGATACAGCTAGTGTATTTTTAAAGCTTATACATAACAAAATAAACTTAATCATAACACTTTCCAAAGATATATATTTCAAATGGAAAGAAATATCTTTCTACATCGATTGTATATACTTTTGTCGCTATTTCTTAAAACGTAAAAGTGAAAATCCACTCGACTGAAAGGGAAAATTGAAAATATCTTGCCCGCTTTCCGATTCCATTTTTAAGAGCGGTTTCATCGGAGCAACACAGATTCAATTGCAAATTTTCGTGGTATCGGATTTCGTCGGTGTGGAACGGCAGTTCACCAAATGCAATTGACTTGCATGGACAATTCGAAATGTCGATGTATTGGTCAAATGCTTGGGTAAACCACTTCGAATATTATTGTGTTTGCTCGATAATTGCTGCGTTTCTAGAAATGTAGTTATTGAATCAAATGTATAGTTGTAATTACCAACAAACATGCGGAAATCAAGGTAGATGCACAATTTACCTTCGGAAGACTCTTTGTTTACAATACCTAGCAAGTTGCTATTTGTAAAAGACATTAATGTATATTAATACAGCTGCGATAAACACACGTAGAATTGTTTAACTTTACGGAATTTTCTCATAAGTAGCGGTACACTTTGACAATTTCCAATTCGGTAAAACAAAGGAACTCCTTCAGTGTTTCCACTATCGCCGTCTATGTTACCAACCTACAAGCTCTTCTTTGCAGATTTATTTTGCAAAACTAGCTTTATCGCGCTTTCTATTATTACAAACATACCTACACATTCAGGCGTATTAATGTTATTGCCCGAGTATACAAGTTCTGTTACGACATGGAAGTATGAAAGTTACTAAACTTGCAGCTGTGCATTACACAATTAGAGTTTCTATATGTATACCGCTGGCAAATAAAAATAAAAATGTGTAGCACAAAAAGTTGCATATACATTTTCAGAGTATATGTGTGATTTGAGTTATTTATCTTTATAGAATACCTTTGAAGTGCTGTCGCAGATTATGTACAAGATTCTTATACTTCTTATTTTTTTGTATTTTTACTAGTGCTACTAATACTATGCTGTTAACTATGTTTAAAGAACATAATATACAACAAATTCTTCCAGGAAACCACTATGATATATCATATATTGCTATCCTCAATAACTATTCTTATTTCAATTTTATCAAACCCTAGTAAGATCATGGAATCTGTCTCCTATAGTTCTCTCCTCTGCTCTGTTCAGCGACGTTTATCTAAGATCCAAAATGATTTGCTTTCAGCCAGGTTCTTCATAATCAACTTTGCCACAATCACTCAATTTCTCTCCAATAAATTGGACAATTGTTCAGAAGTCAACGTAATTTACATCGATTTCTCTAGTGTTTTTAACGTAATTAATCATAATATACTACTGGAGAAGTTGAACTGGTTTAGCCTTTGCTGACTCTTTCTTAAGCTTCTTCATTCATCCGCTGTTTGAGACCTGCTTTTTTATTCTATACATAAACAATTTACTAGAATCGCTCATTTGTCCAGCTCTAGCATGTACTGATCATCTGAAGATGTATATGAAGATATAGCAAAACGCGTAAGCATTTAATCTCAACGCCTGCCACTTACTTCATCGAGAATCAGCAATTATCCTCGACTGAAAGAGACACAGACTTGGGTGTCACTTTTGAAGTTAAATTTGCCTTCCTCTTCGTCGAATAAGGGAATTAGGATTTCTAATGCGGACTGCCTGCTACTTTAAGGATCCATCGAGCTTTAAAAGACTGTACTTTCCCTTTATTGTATCTGGATTAGAATATGCATTCATTATATGATTACCACATTACATCTCACACCAGCTACACCTTGAGCGCGTACAGTGTCGTTTCTGTCCTTCCGTCTGAAAGGAATATACCCACCCCCCCTCCAGAGTATGCACTAGGTCAGCCTCCTGGTTAGACATACAGTTGAGACTCTCTCCTTCCAGAGAGATCTTCATAGTATGCCGTACGTGGAAGTTGATCCATTTAACACTTGACGCTCCCTTTCTTCCCTTCTGTATGTCTCTCGGACCCCCTCTAGCTTCCTTCAGATTCCGTAACACATTTTTGCTTTCTACACCGAAGACCAATATTTTACACGACTTCCTCTCTTTCGTAAGTGTGATAGTGCTAATAAAATTTATAGTGATATATTCTTTGATAAACTTGACTAATCTCGTTGGTATATGTAACCTTATGCGCATGTACATATTCTGAATTATCTTATACCGAATATGTATTGTCCTGTAATTGGATCCTATTGCACAATAAGTCTTATTGTCATAATTATATCTGCATACAAATGGATCAAGTGGTATACAGAGAACTACAACTCAATCAATATTAAGGCCACTTTAGACGATGCTAGATTCATACTTTTTTTATACTAGATTCTATTCTAGGATTTTCTAAATTCTTTTTTATGTGGAACAACAAATCAATACGTGATGGCGCTACTAAACAGCTTTCAAGTTCTAACAACTTGACCAACATAACCTACCTTCGTTTCCAATAATATACTGAATTTGTATTTATTTTCCAATGTTGGCCAATCTGCCAAAAGTACTTCTGTGCATGTTCTAGTATCAATTTAGAAACAAAAATAGGACAGGATCGAGTTTTAAAATAGTACAGCATTTAGTATAGTTTGATGTAAAGTGGCATTTAGATGATAATTTTTCTGACTATTTATTCTAGTTTCTAGAAAATAGTATAGAAAAAGTATGAATCTAGCATGGTGTAAAGTGACCATTAATATTTTAAATGCAGTATATAAATATATGTGAGCTGTTTTAAAGTCTAGTTTGTGTTGTACTGCAAAAATAGAAATGCTATCTCAAAATTGTAGTGCTTCTGTGTGGGAGGTTACATATTTTCTTTTTAACTTAGAACAACTAATAAAATCTAACATATATTCCATAAGCATTTTTGTTTGTATTATTGAGATATACAGTGGAAGCCAAAAATTAATCTAATGAATGACCAGTTTGTCAGCTCTCCACGATTTTATTTTGCGCGAATACAGATAGTTTTGGGACCGCACTAATTGTACGATTGACAGCTACACGTATCTTCAATTTATTATCACGTTTCTAGTGAGAGTTGGAAACTTTCCGTATTATCGTCCAAATTTTGTACCAAAAATTCACTGAAATCTCCAGCAAAGTATTAAGAAAAACGGCCAACAAAATGTATGTCTTTAAACGGGGTGGTCAAAGCTTATGAGATGTGAGAAATCAGAGGACAGCACCGACACTCGCCTAATCAATAGCAGTCTTTATCCTCTCAGATGATGTGGGCCACTATTGGTGACTAATTTCTAGTGACTACTTTCACTCAAGTAGTTTTGCAAGGTGAATTGAACCTTTGGCCATGGAAACAAGTAACTGATGTGCGTCTAGAGTTAAAAGTAAGTGCTCCATGCTTCATGATAATTTCAGATACAGGAACGCTTGGAAGAAAGCCCTTCAGTATGAGCGGACTCGAACTGGTAGGCATACGGCTGTGAAAGGTAACAGGCCATAGGAGCTAGAGAATATGGAAGAAAGTCTAGGATGGTCCTTAAGCTTCAGCAATGACACGGCGGTGTTCCAAGCAGAGGTAGTTGCAATTTATCACTGCGTTAAAGAGTAGAAAGATGGACCTAGCTAGGTAAAAGTGTCGCTATTATCTCTGAAAACGAGACAACACTTAAAGCAATCTGTTCAGGCAGTGTTGCCTCTAAGCTACTTTGGGATTAAGGGAGCGCCTTAAATCAGGTGGTTTTCCAAAGGAAATTTAATATCAGCCTGGGTTCCCAGCCACAAGGGGGTGAAGCGAAACGAGGTGGCTGACAATATTGCCAGTCAACGTTCATCATTGGTGGAAGTTAGCCATTTCTTCGGCACTACCAAAGCGCAAATTAAAAGGTTCATCCACGAATACATATATAACAAGTCCAACAAATGGTAGCAAATATCACCAATCCAAGGACAGACGTAACAGTTCTTAAAGAAATAGAGATCTGAATTTACTAGATACAAACTGAGTAAAGGGAAGGAAGACTCTTGAAATGATATTAGGTCATTGTAGACTAAATAGACATATGTATGACATATACCTGACACAGAATGCTATCTACAGATTATACGAGGAGGACAAAAAATCCCAGTTCATGGCCTGGCGAGGATAAGGTTTCTAGTAAGGGCCATAGAGAACCTCAGAAAATATAACTATATATATAAAGAAGCCGCTCACAAATATGATGGGCCTAACAGAGAAAGCAAAATTGGAGGGCGTCTTCTAAGACAAAGGGGATTACAATAAATTGGAAAGGGCTGTCGGCTGAACAATGACTTTTGACAAAAATACGGAGAATGTTTTTCCTACCTTTCACTGTAATACAGTTGCCAAAATTATGACGATTTATAATTATATTTAAAATAGACTTCATACAAACATTTTTCTAAGATGGATAAAAGCAATTATAAAATCATTTTCTATTTAAGATCCATTTATTGAATAATTGGCGATAAAGCTTCTAATTTGAAATTTGAGCTTACCACAGTTCTGTAGGTATATGTATATTTTATACAAAAACTTGATAAATATCTAATGCACAAGTCATTTCCAGATTTTATTAGCGAAGGAAAACAACAAAGTTAACCGTCAATCTGTGTTGATTTAGAACTCGACGTTTATCAAATTTTATAGATTCCATTTCATCAAACGGAATTCCGTACACCTAAAACTTACATTTTTATTTTATTTTTATCGGTTTCAACATCCGCCTTCTTTTAAATGGAATAATGGATCGATAACATCTACCCCATGTAAAATTAATTTTGCTTGTAGCTACGTTTGGCATTGCCTAATAACTACCATTTCTGTTAAATATACATACATATACTGTTGTGGAATTCTCCAATGGATTCGCTGAGAGAATAGTACTACCCTTATTGTGTCAGAAAAGAACAGGTCTTTATGAGATTTACTGACCTGACGTGATTTAGGTGCCTGTCTTGATTTACATGAGGTATTGAATTTGTGACTTATTAAATTATGCAAATTTAATTCCAAATAGCTGGACGGTATCAGTATGAAACAGTAGTTGTAATACGTTTATGGATGTTGTTGAGGTATTATATTCAGCGAATTGAAGATTGACTATACCCTAATTGAAATGTAGATGAAGTAGAGACTTTCCTAATTTACATACCAATTGGATATCGTTTTCCATTTCCAGGTATAAACATTCATATAAAAACCAATCCAAAACTTACCTCATATAACTTTTCCAAAACTAATAATAAATACCACACCTACGAACTTTCACCAGATAACAAAAGATTCGGTTACACAATATTTAAAAGAAAATTGTTGTATGTAAAAATTCAAATGCTGAGAGATTTGGTTTCTGACTTTATGTTCGTAAAGTGCCGTAATGCCTTCTTGAAAATAATTTAATTTGCAACTATAGCATTATAAATATCAGTTTAGATTCGTATTCAGTATCATTTACTTCCTAAAAGAAACTTTGGAAAACTTCATATTGTTAGTGTCAAAACTTATTTACCTTATTGCCCATAATGTGGTCGTAGTACTCTAACTACTGACTAACTACCATACAATATATATATGTAGATATCACATTACGATGCACTTGGCTTCTAAAACATCAGAAAGTGTGGTAAATAACAATTAAATCTAGCACAAATGTGTATTACTTCAATAAAAACAATATTTTTTGACTGTAATGTGAACCAAACTAAATAGGAGATATAAACCTTAAGATTACAAATAACAGATGCTATCGAACACCTACATTATCCAGACGTATGATCTGTTACAGGGGCTGACCCAACAGTAACTCACAATTGCTTATAACTTGAAAAGTGTTTTTGTTGAGAAAGTTTTATCACTATATTACTCAAGATAACTTCCTCCCATAGCAATGCGCAATTCCCAGTGGTGCAGCACTACTTCAATTTTGTTTGACAGTTGCTATTGAGCAGCCAAATCTGTTGGCTCTTCCAGAAGAACCTTCTTCTACTTGAGGAAGGGACTGAATTTACATTGGCTCAGATCAGGTCAATTGAAGACTTCCACTTTTGGGCAGAAGACATTTTGAACAGAGCTTTTGCAATACGCTAAAACGACACTGACACCCTCTACAATCTTCCCCATTGTCCTCTTATAGAATTTTTGACTTTTTTCTTTTACCCTTGTCTATTTTCCAGATATTTTTCCACTTTTTGGTCAATTGAAACACTATTAATTCCATGTCCACCAAAACTTACTGGTGCATTACATTTTGAACCATCCTCGTACCATGTAAGAATAATATTCGCCAAACATTCTAAACATATTCTAGAATTTTACGGGAAATAGGGTTATATTTATGAACTGCTCTAAATCTTCCAAACGTTTTTAAAGCAATTGCCACTAAGAAAATTTAAAAGGATAACGAAATAATAAGATGTCACATCCTATTTGTTTTCTATACAATAAAGACATTTATTATTATTATTATTATTATTATTATTAAGTGCATTTGCAAATGATTCATACATTGTAATACTTTCGTTAAAGGAGCAATCAATAAAATTGCTAAAAATAGTGCAACGAAGCACAATGGATATATTTTCAAAGCGAATTTGATTTACTAAGTGTGCACACACTCTGAAAAAGCCGCCAAAAGCGGTGAGCTTCGCCGACAATCTTGCCTACTATAACGCGCATTTGGCATTTGTAGTAATTCGAGGAACCTGTTTCGATTTTGTAACAAGAAATGCGTAGATGTTAATACAACGTGCCAATAGTCCTTCCTTTCCTAGACAACCATTAAATTAAAAAGTTTTTTGTACTATAAATTTATCTGGAATTGCGGTGGCGATGGAAACGGCAACGTTGGTATAAACGTTGAATTTGGCTATCACTCCTAAGTTGAGCGTGTACGACAGCCATAACAGAAGACTTTATTGAATTAATTGTAGATTAATAGCATTGACATTCCAAATACCTGCACATACTGGATGTCCGTTTTTCGAACGCAAACATGGCTATTATAACAGATACAAAATCGGTTAAATTAGGGCAAAGTTTCGCATTTGGGATAGTCAAAATATGTTGCCGAGAAACGGAAAAAAATTATATTTTAAACTTTTGTTTTTGCCCTGTAGAGGTATCGAAAACCGATAAACGTAGAGGTTCTTAACTCAGACATTACTAAGGCACATTTTTACAAGGAACCCAAATGTACCATCCCTTTTTCCAAGGCATTCTAGATTCAAAAGTTACGTTAGTCAACCTTGTATATTCTTGTGGACACCACATTCGATTTTTAAATTTTTGAATAGGTAAAGCTCTAGTGGACTAGTTTCACAACTTCAACTATCAAAATATCCGAAAAACCGTTTTTGAGAAGAAAGCATTGGATAAGTACATTTTCCACACTTGTGTTTAACAAATGCATTTGTGCAAGTTCGATTGAATTTAAAGTTTGAACGTTCAAAAAGATTATCCAGAAAATGATGTTCAAGCTATCCGCAGCGGATTAAACTAAATTTTAATAAACAAAGAAAACAAAATAATATTATAATAGGTACTCGAAGGTTTGACCATCCACTTCTAAACACAATTCTAGATATCTCCTTAAATGTTGTACAGCTCTCAAAATATCCCTTCTTCATATTTTAGTCCTTGAAGTCGTAGCTCATGAACATTAGGAGGCTCAGCTTTGCAAATAAGATTTTTCCTATTTCCTCATCAATACTAATCCATGGAGGAGCACCGTCCTGTTGAAACCAAAGGTTATTCAATCGGTTGAGGTAAATGTTGTTGTCGATATAATCCGTAAGATGTTCTTAAAAAGTGTAAATAGCCATCTGCAGTCAAAGTCTCTTCATAAATGTATGGCCAAATGATTGTGCCGCCTAACAGACCGACTTATACCTTTAGCCTGAACCGTATTTGTGGTCGACGTCCTTCATGTACACGAGGAGTTCTAGTGGACCAAAAAAAGTTGAAGTTTGAAAACTTACACTCATCCGTAAATTAAAAATTATTTTAGCAAGAAAATTAGTATGTTGTTATTGGATATTATTTATTTTGTGGCCGAATCCTCCTATATAAATTTCTCTCCCTCTTATCTGATTGTAAAATATCCACTTCATTTTCATGCGGTAACACCATATTCTCTAGGATTGAAAAACGAACCAAAATCGACTAAATTTCGGTGCAGTAACAGAAAATAGGTTTGAGCTGGTTGAGGTTGGTTTTCAATGTGAAGGCTAATAAATCTTTAGCATATTTCGTTTTTTTTTCACGTGAAAATGGCATTTTGCGGATAATGTTAGGCAAATGTAAGTGACAACAAGCAAAACTTAATCGAACTGTCACAAATGCATTCATTAAACACAAGTATGGAAATTGTTTCCAAGGCATTCTTCTCAAAACCGGTTTTTTGGTTATTTTGATACAATTGTAAAACTGGACCATATGGTGTGATACATCATAGTAATCAGAAAAAAGAGCTATATTCAAAAATGTAAAAATCCAATATGGTGCCCATAAGAAAAAACAAAGTTGACTATCGTAACTTTTGAATCTAGAACATCTTGAAAAAATGGATGGCACATTTGGTTTTCTTGTAAAATATACAAATTAAAAACAAAATTTCAAAATATCACCTTTTTTGAGAAATTTCAGCATATTTTTTCTCTCTCAAGTGCGCTACTTCCGCATAATTTAACCGACCTTCTATCTCTTATAACAACCGAGTTCCCCATGCTTGCGCTAGAAAAACGGGCACTCTGTATATCGGATATACTTGTTAGAACACAATCATTAAAGGTTCTTTCCAACAATACCATTAGAACTAATTCCAGAACCAGTTCATAACTACAAAGTGCGCAAGCGCGACTTCTCTACCGGTTCAGAACTAATTCTAAATAAGCGTTTGTTGGAACACAAATTAGAACTTTACACTCTGTTACAAATATTGACAGATAGCTTAACCTAAAAAATAAGGTATCAACATGGCAGATATCTAAATATTATTGTGAGACTTCGTAATATAATTAATAACTTAAAATTCTTAATTCTTAAATTCTAATGCGTCCTCTTCGCTTGTATCTGAGTCAAAGTAAATGTTGTCCTCCTCAAAATCGCTCATTTTAGTATTTATTTAAAAAACAAAACTTCAAATCTGACAGCCTGACACTACAAATACCCACAACATGCGTTGTACGCATGTCGATTCTAGTAGTTCCTGCCTTGAATCAGGTACTGGTTTTACCGTTCTTGAATTCGTTGTGGTACTAGTTCGTAATCTGTAGGAATAGTGATTTTTCTATCCCGATTCCAGTTAAGTGGGAAAATTTAAAAAAATATTTTTTTATGAAAATACACGTAGGTACTACATAATTATACATCAGCAAAATGTGTAACTTGTTTATGTTCTGGAAAATTAGGAAACTATTTGCTTATTATATTGTTATTATTGCAGTTATTGTTTATTTATCAGCCCATTTTGTGAAAACTAATTTATTTTACATGCAATGCTATAGCAGATTCGACACAATTACAATTACCATTTGTTTTAAAATGATTAGCTAATGTTATATATAATTTATATAAATATAAATAACTAGTAAATTATGTAAAATTTAATAATCGACTATGGATCGATGATGATAGTACATGTAGCTTCTCCCTGGCCAGTTAACTTTGTGAATACAATTGTGTTTCAATAGTATAATGTATGGTACTTGGTATATGCAGTAGGTATCATGCGGTACTAGAAAAATATACGTCTAACACACTTGGAATTGCTTGGAAAATCAAATAAAAAAGAAAATTGTTTTAATTTCGCTGCAGCTCTAAATACGTTTTAATTGTGGGGATTTTACATTAGCACAAAATTGAATACATATAAGCTGCATGGCATGACTTCTGCAGTTACAACTCTGGTTTTACAATAATAATGCTGCCCACTTTGTTATTTTTTTTTTAAATTGATCGATTTGTTTTCGAAATTTTCAAGACAATTTTCTGATTTGATTTGTTTTCAATTTTAGGAACATCGTAACCAAACCCTATATGTAAAATGCACTTTAACCTTTATGTGACTGAATAGGTACCCGGGTACCTTTTTCAGATTTAAATGTTAATATCTTTTGTGTTTGAATTTGCTGAGCTTCGAAATTCTGTGACATCTCTCAACTTCTTCTATATTACATTTCATTATATACATTCTCTTATTTAGAATTAATTTTTAATGAAAAAATGGTATCCGAAATTATTACAACATCTAATGACGGTGTAAGTACCCGGGTACTTCCATTTAAAATTACATAGCAATGGAGGTGAAAGAACAAAAAGTAGCATTTTTACATCTTTTTGTTTATATATGTTATAAAAAAGATGTATAAAAAGAACAAAAACAAATAATAATAAGATTAACTGCCTGTTAATTACAGGTATCGCAAACTGCCTTAGTAACAGAATGCTCATTGCAAATTGGTTTTTAACAAAAGTTTCATGCTTTTCGCGTTTTTCTTTCTCTGTGATTCGATTTCCGGCAAACATAACATTTTCCAACTACCAAAATAC
The DNA here is from genome assembly GCA_004785975.1 of Popillia japonica. Taxonomy (NCBI): domain Eukaryota; kingdom Metazoa; phylum Arthropoda; class Insecta; order Coleoptera; family Scarabaeidae; genus Popillia; species Popillia japonica. The sequence continues at coordinate 55,835 of SMLS01068780.1, forward strand.
GCCTAGAAGTATCTCAAAATGATCGATTTCTGACTGTTGTATCAAGTAGTTGTGTAATTTGGCACCCTAGAATAAATTCTATAGATGTACGTGTAAAATGATTGCCCAAAACTCTTGGAATACTGTTTCGAGTTAGTACAGAAGACATGCATAACTCATTTGTAAGATTTTTCAAAAATCTCCGTCGTCAGTCGATTTATCTAAGCCTAGGATTGTGCTCCGTGTAAATTATATATGCACTCAGTGCGGCAAGACCGATCATATTGTGAAAAAATGCTAGGGGCCAACGATTTGTTCTAAGCTTTACTGTATACTCAGATAATATTTTATCTATTGTGTCGACGCCGTCTTTGGTTTTATTGTAATATTTTACAATTAAATGCAGCTGTTTCTGTAGCAAGAAAGTGCAGATTATGCATTGTACAAAAATGGTACCCAATTCGAGCAGTATTTATAGAATAGTGTTTCGATTTTTTTATTTGATTATTTTATTTGATCTAAACAACAAGGAATGTTTCTTTTATTGTTTAGATTTTTTATAATTATGATTATAAAAGACGCTGTGATTGTTTAATTGTCTACGCCAATTTATGACCTTCTGTTAGTTTTGTCATATAAAAATTTGCAAAAACTTTTCTTACATTTTTCCTAATTTAAGTGTGTGTTTTTATAACATTAGTCGAATCGTTAGAAAATGTTCTTTCATAAAAATAAAAAAAAATACATGGTGCAATTTGGAAAAAACAGGTTGAATTACGTTTCTCGTGAATTATATCTGAAACACAGATAATTCCCATTGCTGTTTGTAGTCTTTACGAAACACTACAGTTTCATATATAGACCATTAAAATCAGATAACAAATAAACACGTTACAATCTTTGGAAATTTTTGTGGAACACTCGGCATGTATAGCTACAACCTATATACAAAGTTGGGTACCCGGGTACCTACGTCGTCACTAGACGGTGTTATTTTTCCCAGTCACATAAACGTTAACTGGTCAAAATGTTTTATTTTAATTTATTTAAAATTTTAAGTACCTTTTTGAAGAAAAAAATCAATGTAATAAGTGTTATTCGAAACAGCGGGGTACCTTTTCAATAACTTCTCTTTGAATTCCACATGTTGCAGTTATTCTGTGACGAAGTTCTCCTAAATTTTCAGGTTGAGGGATAAGTAAGTTAAGTAACTACCTTTTATCTGTATTCTAATCTCTAGGGTCGGTTTCGTAATTGGTAGGTCTCCTTTTTTCTTTGCAGACATCAGCCAAGATAACGATATTTACAAAAGAAGAATTTGGGCGCCAGAGGCTTTTTAAAGGGAAAGAGTCAAACCTGTCGTGTCAGAGTGCAAGAAAAGAACTTTTCCAAACTCACAATAACAATTTATTATATTATATTTATATTATATTTAACATAAAAAACTTAATCTACTAACAACAGTCTATTTTTATTTTTAATGTAAATGAATCCGAAAATTACCTCCTTCGTACATTTATGCACTGCTGGTCCTCCTGTCTACAACAGGCAGATGGCCCCACCTGAAGGATTTCCAGGGATGGTGGTGGTGAAGGTGTCCTCCTTTATTACGGCCGGTGTCCTCACTTCAGGTGGTCTTCTCTGCTACCTGTTGTAAACAAATAGGACACGGCAGTACCAAGTCCAAACGGGTTACAAAAAAAAATTATTTTGAAGGAGTAGACAAAAAAAATGTAGTGCACTAAATTATTTAAAATTAAGATATGGCTAAGGCTGTTTTCGTGATAAATTTGTCCCAAAAAAAGACAAACAAAAACTAAGAACGCTGTGACGGAAAATTTTAAACAGTAGAAAACTTTAAGATCAAAATTCATAGGACACCGACGTAATGAAATATGTATATGCCGGAATAATATATAAAAAAGTAAGAACAATGGCAGAGAAATATACAATAAAAACCAACCTTTTCTCTCTGTCTGAGTCGAAGTCGACCTCGAAATTCGGCAAATCAATTTGGAAGGCTTTAATTTGCACAATATACCTCGATATGTATGTTGGACCTGTATATCCCACGGAAGTTGTTGCTATTTTTACCTCAAACAGTTTAGAATCAGCGGTAGTAGCGCAGGCAAAGCACGTGTTACATTATGCGAGCGAATATCACCAATTCAAAAGCAAACAACCACGGAAACATATATATCAAAATAAGCACAACCAAAGGGAAAGCTATGAATTCAGAAATAAAAGTTCTTACAGATAGTATTCACCTAATTAAAGTCTCTCGGTCAGAGAATTCGACCGTCTTATTCGAAGGTGTCTCAAGAAAGAAGAAATTTTTAGTTCTTTTCTTCGGCGCAACTAGACGAATCATACGCCACCTGGATTGCACTGTTATCATTCACTTTAATTATTGAAAAATATACATATATAGTCAGGGTATGTCCTTCTATAAGGAGATGAGGGTTTTGCCTTACTCCAATATATGTATGCAGTTATGTTTAGTTACAAATCCTTGTCAATAAAAAGTACCTACATACATTCATCACTGAAACAGATATTTCTTACAAATGCATTATTAATTATGGTTGTAATCCGTTCACAAAACTCTATTCTTCTATTAAAATCGTCTTCACTTAGTTCTTGACATAGTTTCATTTTATAAAGATGGAATTTTTGCAGTTTTTTTAAGAACAGCATCCAAAGAAATTCCAGTTGTCTGGCATAAGAAGTACGAGGATCTATACGGAAATGATCCAATACTTCCATATGAGCAACTTCATTTAATACTCTCGTCTGCTTATGTTTTATATTCGCAACAGACTCAGTTTGAGTAAATTTATGAATAAGATCTAAAACATACCTATGAGAGAGCGCATTGATTTTTGCGTCCATAAATTAATACAATTTCAACATTTTCTTCCAAACTACGTTGTTATGTTATTTAAATAAGTTCGGGTTGATAACACTAAATACTAATTTATACTAAAGCAACAAACAATGCATTTCCGAACGAAGAGCACCGAAAGAAAAACTAATATATCCGCTTTTTATGCTGTCGCCTGTTTTTAAGTTTTTTGTAACACAATTAATGAACAAATGCAGAATCGACATCAAAATGTACCGAAAACGCATTTCTATCATCTTTTTCTGCAAAGGAATAACTGTGAAAGAAAAAGTAAAACATTTAAAAATTTGTTCTGCGGTCCTAAAATTAAAAACAAAACCAACCGAAAAATTTTCTGAAAACTTTCGAAAACGAATCGGTCAATTTCAAGAAACTAAACGCCAAAACGTAGAGTTTCAAAAGACTATTAAAATGACGTATTACTTGCTCCAGTGGGTAGAGTGTTCAAGTGGGTGAACTAATTTTTGTGTCAAAAGTTGTCTCCCTGGATAATACTTCTTATGTATTTCCGTAAATTTTTCATAATTTTCTAGATTTCCGGAAATTTACGGTGCGATATTTTCAAATAAACACACTGTATAGTCATACGCAGGTAAATACATAAACTCATGGAAAGTAAAGATTGGACAGTTTCCATCTAACAACGTATTGAAAGTATCCAATCTTTACTTTCTATGAGAGTACGTTTCTTGCGTATATATTCAAATGGTGGAGGCGCCGGAACCTTATAATAGCCGGAAGTAATCCACTGGCAATCAGCAGTGCAAATACGATATAGATATATGTACAACCGATTGGAAGTGCGGTATGCCATGGTTTGGAAAATTTTACGCAAAATTCTAACAATGTATCCATATCAACTGAAAATGCTATTTAATAATAATAATAGATATTTATTGTCCAACACTATTTACATACTAATTACATGACAACAAGAAACAATAATATGTATAAATCATAATATAAAATAAACAAATGTACTAAGAATATAATACTCAAACAAATATTTAAGAACTACACACTTTAAGATCCTACTATAAATCTTTACTGTAACTCAACAATTCCTTGAGAGAGCAACAAAATATATCGAAACGATGTTGTACAAGCAACACATATGGTTGACTGGTGATTTCAGTAACAAGTTAGTTCGTGCCTAATTATTATAAAAAGTTGGAATGCTGATGAATGATGTCGTTGTCGAGCTAAGTAAAAGGTAGGAGAAGTAAAGGAGGCAGATTCGGCTACTGGTTACGCTTTTTCTTAGCAAGTAATGGCTCAAATGGAGATTGAATCAGAATCGTTATTCCGTATTTTATGGACAGACAAGTTACATTTTACTCTGAATGTTGGAGTCACTACTCAAAACTGAAGATTCTGGTCTGCAGAAAATCCACAAGAAATCGTTCAAGTAGGTCTTCATAACAAAAAATCACTGCCTTAGAATAGAAAAACCGTATTCTTAACTGTAGATGGAGAACCATACTTACAAATGTTGAGAGATTATGTTATTCTGCAGCTGGAAAACAAGAACAAAGGAATTGGAAACATCATTTTTATGCGGGATGGAGCACGTTTTCCTACCAGTCAAAGAACTGTTAGGTTAACTAACGTTTTTCAAAACCGTGTATTAAGCAGAGATTTCGCAAATTTATGGCCACCAAGATTATTTGATCTTAACCCAGCGGATTACTGTCTGTGCAGTTATTTAAAAATTTTAGTGTTTAAAAGGCGACCAAAAATGCTACAAAAGTTAAAAGGAAAAAAGGTTACAGTATGCTGTGTACAATTAGGAAAGGTTGGGCAATTGTACAAAAATACAATTTAGGTCATACTGAGCAAGTGCTGTAACTGCTTTTGCGGATTCTAAATTCCATTACTTGAGCAATTAGATTTCGTTCATTTTTTGAAATTAACTTGATTTGTTAGAAAGTTGTAATAATTCAAAATATATCCCTCGCTTTATGATAACCCCATACTTGCAATTGTTTATTTGAAAGTATACTAATTTTTGTCCTCACAAAATATCCAGAAGCTCAGAATTTCAGCGAACATCAGGTTTTGAAGAAGTTTACTGATTGGTACATATTGATTCAGAAAACAGTTCATTTAAAATTGCGAAAACAACATAAAATAAATATGATCTTTTGAAATTTGATACGTAATTGTTGGATGAGCGAAATGATTGGTGTGAAGTGTGCTCTGATTTAGGCATATTTCCGCTATTTCTTTTACAGATTTTGATTATATTTTTTGTAAATTTTGAAATTTATTACCAGAGAGTTAAAACTGCCATTAATTGTAATTAAACGTGCAATGGCAGCTTTAGGTAACGTAGCACTACCCTTTCAGCTGTAAATAAGAATCAATTCCTCATACTAACTTCAGTATTCATTCACAGCTACTTAAATTGCACAGACATTTAGTTTATTGCCAAAGCTAGTATAATTCTCTAATGCACCGTAAATCTATATTTACCATTTTCGTGAGCATTCAAAAGCTATACACGCGTATAAATTCCGTATAATTTGGCCGTACATATTAATAGAACAAGGATATTGATTGCATTCCGGTGAAAACGTAAGGGCAATTGTGTTGATTAATCTTCCATACACCGGAAATGTAGAAATATTATGTGCGAAGGATTTCGACGACAGTAAATTAAACAGCTACCAATGTCGAATATGGAAACTTTCAGTAATCTATTAACATAAGTAAATATTTCAAGCTTATATAAATATTTATTAACTTATATATTGTTTTCCGAGAAAGTTTCGTGTTTGCCAAAGTTTTGTTAGTATACTGATAGAAAGTTTCAGTTCGAAGTACAAAACTTTATTTTATACTGTAGAAAACGAAGGTTCTTCACAGAGGTATAAAAGGCAATTTTCGTTTCTATAGGCTTGAGTTTTGTGCATGAATGTAATGCGGTAAACATTATAAGACAACTAACATGAATATAACTTGAAAGCTTTTCTTTCGTAGCGTATAGAAGCTTTATATTAATTTCCTATTCCAACAGTTTATGATTGGTTTATAATGGTTTCTGGCGACACAACACAGTTTGTAAACTTAAAATGAGTTGTGTCGCCTAATTCCACACGTAAGAAGCTTACTTATGGTGAAAATAGCATGTACCAATCACAGGAAAGTAAATTTAGAACCGTGAAGTATATAGCAACCAAATAGTTCTGAGAAAATGTCTACAGTAGCCACCACAGAAAGCAATGCTGAAACATTCCATAATTTTTCGAGTATTATAAATGAAATCTGCTCGTGGCACCCTGTTCCAAGCAACTTAAACTGCGTTGATTAACTGCGTCAAAGTTTGTGGCGGATGGTGCAAAGTGGACAGTCTCCTACCCTTTGTATGCCGCCCATGTTCGATGGGGTTAAAATCCGGGGAACGGGATGGCCGACGAGCAACATGGCGACGTGCTTTGTCTTGCTGAAAAAGGACATGTAGATGGCCATCTAGATAAAGTAGTAAAGTGGTTTGTAAGCAATAGCTCCTCAAACCAGTCCTCCAATAGTCTTGTGTATATCCCTCTCAACAGCAAACCCAATATCGCGTCGCTTTCTATGCCGGCGACGTACCCTTCTACGGCCATCGTGCACACCTAGCCAGAATCGCGATTCGTCGCTGAAAACGACATTATGCCATTCCCAATGCTGCCGTTCTTTGTACCAATTTAAGCGTTGACGACAGTTGTCCGCAATCAACGGAAGCACTAATCGTGGACGGTGTGAAAAATTCAAAAGCGCGAATGCGGCGATATAGAGTTCGCATAGTAACAGGTCTACCTTCATCTCCAAACTATTGATCAGCGATTTGACGTGTTGTGGCAAAACGATATTGTCTGAGCGCCTGTCTTAACGATCTTTGGTACGCCTGGATTGACCAGTTGGTCTTCTTCGTGTTCCTCTTCCTTTTTCTGTCCACACACACTACACACATTACCGTCATTGCAGTACAATGAACACGACGACCAATTTTCAAATTCCTGTAAATAATGTTATGTGTGCCTGGTCATGAATCTTGTAGAATCTTTCTTCACTGAGATATAATCTAAGAGTTTTACACTGTATCATTCCAGTAGGAGTGCGACCTAACAGTAAACTCCGATTGACAGTTTCTCTTCCTAGTTCTTGGCATCTCTAACCAATAATTCAGTTATTCCAATGCTTCTAATCCCAGAATGCATCAGCAAATATTTGAAGCTAATGTTGCGATATTCTGCCAGGTATTCCACATTTCTGTTGTAGTCTAGCACCATTTTGGACTTACACTTATCTAAAAGGGAGTTTGGCTTATTTACATGCATGTAGGTCAGAACACTATTCACTAATTCAGCTTCAGACTAGAAAATGGGCGGTAACCTGCTGACCTAAGGGGTTCATCACCAATTTCCTCATCCTATAAATTTCAAACGCCGCCTGCGGTATTCTCGAAATATACATAAGCCAACAAGAGATTCCTTGTCTCGATTTGAGAATGTTTGTAGATTAGCTGCTAGCAATAATTACGTTGTAATTTCTTACGCCACTGAAGAGGGAAGATATGTTCTTTTCCAGACCCTTGTAGATAGAGGTGCTGTCTATTTGTGTAGTTGATGATAGTCGTAAGTTCTCCAGCTGAATTTCCAACCTTCTTTGGGTACATTGCAATTTACTCTATAAGGGTAGGACGTTTCTTCTGATAACCAATACCAACTACAGCGTCAGAGTTCCAAACATGAAATCTATAGCAGTCATCAGCGTCAAAAACATAACACACTTGGCACATAATACCAAAGCTTCTTAGAACTAAAGCATCTTAGAAGTGAAGCATCTTAGAACTAAAAATTAACATGATACTTGCATTTGGGAAGCTTTCATCTCCAAGAGAACAAAAGTATAATTGATTTGCTGGAGTTTACGACTAACTCTTCTCCTTGGTGCTACTCCTCTACGAGAAAGAGAGTTGTATCCTCTCAAGTTCCAGCTCTGGAACTCACTGCAAGCCTTTACGGTGACGTCATCGACGTATATCTGTGCATAAGACTTTCTTCTGGTGTTACTTCACATACTTTCTATTAGCACGCCTTCACATTTTCGCAAAACATGCTATACTAAAGGAAAGGGCCACTTGCTACTGGAGACAATTTCGAAAAAGCTCAAGAATGTCTTACTTACAAGGTGTTTGATTTGTTAAAGCTCATTCCTTTAAATACTTAGTAATTATCTTGCTTGGTATTCTGGAAATAAATGAGGAGAGAAACTTTAAGCCAATACGATTTAAATTCCGCCAAGTTCAATTTGTCCCCTCTAGCTACCTTTTTTGCGGCACATGGGTATGGCCGCCTTTAGTAGAGCTATGCTTTATGAAATTTGATGACCTAAACTAACTCATCCAGTTGTAATTGTAAAAATAGAATTTCCAAAGCACGCTAACCAATATAAACTACAAAAGAAATTTCATGGACTATTATTAATAACATAACTGGTGAGGTCTGCCACACACGCTGTCCGATATTTGGACAAAGGTTTAACCTAACTAATTCAAATACATTTTAAATTACAACACTACTTTCAAATATTTCGAAAAAACTTTAGAATTATACGCATTTAGTATTATCTATTCAGAAATATGAAACGTTTTCAAGTAACTGAAATTGCGACTGTATTCTAACAGTAACAAATGTTGATTTTGTGGTTTCGTTAAATTGCAACAAAAACACCATTCTATAGGAGCCTCGGCATAAAAGAGTATATTTTCCTATATCACATATATTTGACTAAATTTATTACTATGGTATAATCACTGAGATAACATTCCATTTATTACGGTAAAAAAGAATCCATTCGTTTGTGGCAAAGTCTGGGCGTTAGATCCCCTTACGGTCTCAACAACGGACAATCATATCTGTGCTTAATGATTCAAAATACGAGCGAAAAGAGAAAACAGACGCGCAAAATGTCGGGTTTGTTTAGATTGCACAAGGACATAGGCTCGGCTTTTATGTTGGTAAGAGTGGCCAGAGTCTTTTAACGGAAGCGTCCCTCAATGGATCCGGTTTACACAGCCGTACACACATACACGTACACTTAATGGGTTTAATTCGATATTTACTTTTGTAGAAGTTCTGCTATTAATTTATTTGTACGAGATTGAGTGCGGTTATGAAGTTAATTCCGTTACATTGTCGCAATATAATCTTCTCTTGATGGAAAAAAGTTGTTAAAAATGAGCAGCTGTTTCTAACATAATAAACGGCTCTATTATCTCTATCCTTAATCTGTCTCCAGCCTTAATAAATGTAAATTGCTTGAACAAACTGCAATTATATAACCTCAACAGCACATTTACGTCACTGATTTCATACAAATTCGTTGAAAAGTCTGTGCTTCTACTTCTTTCTCACAACATTCACCAAATCGATGTAGTTGATAGTTATACTAAATCATAAATTAGCAAAATATTAATAATAATATCGTTTTTATTCTAATTACCTATATATAAAAATACCAAATATGATGAAGTATGTAAAAGTATGCTAGGGTATCAATTTTTGTAGTATACCTATGTATTTTCATTACCTTTTTGTACTTATCTTATTGTCCTGATATTTTCTCCAGTTCTAGGTCAATTACAACACTCTAATTCGAATAAAGCTCAAATTTATTTCATAATCTTTACCATATAATTTGGTTTTCGTTACAACTTCGTCAGTGGAATAAAATTGACATTTAATTCGTGTCAAATAATAAATAAAAAAAGAGTGTTGTAATTGACCTAGAAGTGGAAAAATATCAGGAAAATAAGATTAATTTTATAATAAATTGACGATCTTCTTAAAATTTAATCATTAGTCTTATAACGGTGCTCGAAAAATGTAGCCATCGAAAAAATATTATTCCCTTATCAATCGAATGTATTTTTTTATAAACAAACTCATAATAAACACTTGATAGTAAATACTGCGTAAATTGACTCTTTGACGAAGGCAGGAATTAAGGACTATTTATACAATGGCCAGAGAATTCTAGTTTTGTTGAAGATATATAAAGCAGCATTGAAATTTTTATAAAAATATACTTATTTAATAGTATCAGGACCAGTAGGATACCCCATTTTCAACAATTTTAACGAATAAATCAGCAGAATATTATATTATATTTCTTATCTGTATGCAATAATATCTACTTTCTTTCTGAAATCTGCCTCACTACCATCGTTACTATCTCCAGCTAGTGCTTGCGTATTAATTTATTATACTGTTATAGTCTTTGCTTGTTTGTTTTTCCGTTCTTTTTTAGGTTTCACTTACCTTGTTTTTTTTGCTTATTATTTTATCTAACCGTTAACCAACTTCCGCTGTATGTATTTTAGAATTCGAACTGACCATTTCATGTTGTGTCCCTTTTCAACCAGAAAGAAAAATACTACTAGTCATATACTAAGCAACAATACTCCAAAAAGGTGATGTCTGAGATTGATTAAGCGATTTAACCTATATGTCCTATGTATCTGGCTGACTTTTATCAATTATGATTTTTTCCTTTTATTGTGGATGTGCTAGTTCTGAACGGAACTCTTTCTTAATGAGAAATTCAATTCTCACCGTCTCTTAATTCTTCATTACAGTTTGCTGTGATGGTTTTCGAGGATGCCTTTATTCTATTGTGTAAAACAAGAGAATAGCAATATTATTCTACATACTACAAACGGAAACAATAATTAAATTATGTAGATATGTTAGATAACTCCGCTTTCGTCTCTGCAGTTCTTCTTATAACGGAATTAATAACATTATAATACCATTATTGACTGGTTCTTAAAACTTTATACTTTTCATTATCATATGTACATTGAAAGCATATACATCCAATAATCATTCTTTCAAAAACTGCTACCAAACTCCAATTTTCTGTGAATGCAATGATGATTCCACAGAAATGTGCGAATTATGTGCACTTCACCTTCTCATATTCCGCGAATTTATATAATTAGAGAGATGAAGCCATAATTCCTCAGTAAACATAACCTTTTCGATACCTACATTATTAATAACAAACCGGTCAATAAATTGGTGACAACATTCTTGTCGTTTTGCTTTGCCTTCATGTAGTATATCATGAGTTGCTTGCAAACGGCAAGGATGTAAATGTAGGTCATGCTTAAGAATGCGTCTGCAAGTCCCATAAAAAATATCTATCTTTTATTGTAAATGGCAAATCTAATTGGTAACGTAAAAATAAATTTCGGAAGATATAGATGCTAATGAATACAGCTGGGAGAACAATGAATACGTCAGTCAGCACATGAAACCACAAATTATATCTACATATTTGGCGATACTTGAAATAGTGAAAGTGTAGAGGTATATCAAGAAATCTATTAGGACGTATCGAAATATAAATATTGCTTATGCCACTACTGGATAAGACTAGTTAGATGCGTATTATAAAGCTTAAGATTTTTATTTCTGCATGATTTTTTTTTCACTTAGGTGCTAGTCAGTAATACTTTAAGAAGAGTTGTTCAGTCTAAAAATCTGTTAGTTCGACATTTTTGGAAGCTGGACACAGATACCTCATTACTTCTTGGGGTTACCATACGCTTTCTAGAAGCGGACAACAAGTATACCGCCAAGAAGGAATCTCCTATTGTATCTCAAATTATCTGGTCCGTAAGCTCCGCCAAGAAGATACGAAGGGCAGCGTGTGCATCATTATGTAAATAACACCAAGAACTTTTGAAGTAGCTTATTGCCAAACAATCGTGGAAGTCCTTCAATGGCTAAGCTGCATTAACGGATGTCGGTGTCAATGACATTTCAATACTGGTTATTATTTTTTTTTACATTTTAATAAAGATGAGAACCACCAGAAGAAAATAACTTCAAGCTGCTTAAAGCAACTGACCTAGATACAAGAATTCGACTTAAAATTACGTAGTTATTGATTATATGTATGTTGGTTGATGTCAATAGTTGCTTCCCACCTAAGGGGAACATCCAGTAGAGCTCTTATATTTTCGTCCAGCCAGATAGGACGTCTTGAATTAAGCCTTGATGGTGGGATGTTGTTCAAGTCATGCTGGATAGATATTCGTTGAGTCCCTCCGTTGGCCTTGTTCCACTCTCGCCTCGCAGAGACCAATCTCCGTAATTCAGGGGGTAAATATTCGACAGGAGAGGTAGCCATACAGTAGGTGTCCATTTTAGGGTACCAGTGATAGTACGCATCGTGTCGTTTAGCTGGAGATCTACTTTCCGAACGTGACTGCTCTGGTACCAGACTGGACTGCAATACCCTGCGGTAGAATAAACAAGAGCGAGTGCAGCCGAGCGTAGGGTGTTCGCAGCGGCTCCCAATGGCAGTCAGTTTATGTATGAGGTTGCTCCTGGTTTTCATTTTTTGGGCCGCCTTGGTTAGGTGCCTTCCAAAAGTAAGGGATCTGTCGAGGGTGACTCCCAGATATGTCGGGTTAGGATTATGTCTCAGCAGGCTTCCATTGAAGGTGACATTTAGGCTCTCCTTGGCTAGTCGATTAGATAGATGAAACGCGCAGACTTCCGATTTAGATGGGTTTGGTTGAAGTCGCCAGTTTTGGTAGTATTCGTGCAGTTATTCCAAGTCAGATGTTAGTTGTTGGCTACCTTGGTTCAAGTTCTTGTGCTGGGTTACCATTACAAGATTATCGGCGTATATAAACCTTCTTGATACAGTCTCTGGCATATCGTTGGTGTATATATTGAACAATATGACTATATTACAACACTATTTCTGTTAATAGTTACATAGCTAAGGTATTTACTGACTTTCTTCTGTAGAATACATGGCAGTGCACAACTCGGGTATTAATATAACAATCTAATTGAGAGCGATTGTTGTTTTGGATTTATTAATGTGATCAACAAAAAAGAATACGAAGCTGTCACTCCTTACTAAACTAAAAAGAAATACTTTAGTATGTACATACATACATACAACCAATAATATTGAAATGCTTTGTCTGTAAGCAGCCTACTGTGCCTGGCTTATAACTAAGAATGCAATACACTATCTCTCGAAAACATTGCTTTCCGGTGGACCAGAAAATAGAATAATCGACGTTTAACGTAGAAACGCCGGTCGCACAGTATCAATCCTGAAAATGTGCCAGTAATCACTGGCGGTTACGACAGCAGCTCATCGATTACATATTTACAATGTAATCTCATTTATGGCCACTGGTTTAGAAAATTCGGTTCTAGATCCGGAACACCGGTCGTCATTCAGCAATGTACACATATCTGGCAGGTATTTCATATTTTACTAGAATTTTTTTATTTCCGCGACAAATAGAACTGAATACGTATTGTAATGTCCGTTTATTGTGGTATAGTGACGATAATGCTTCTCGCTTTGTAAAACAATTGCTACATTTTTCAAGCATGATTACACCTATTTATTAAATAATGGATAACAGTAAATGCTGGTCAAATATACCATGCATGAAGTAATTCGACTTTGAAAATCCATAAATCTAGGTATGAATGTGAAAATTTCTTTAGGAACATTTACTAATAATTGCCAATATCATTTTGGACATACTTTTTTATTTATCATCTAACATTTATAAAATAGGTTGGCACTATAACGATGCAGTTCTTTACTACTTTTTGAGTTATAGCCGTTCAGTACTCGTTCTATTCTGCCTGAAAAGTTATGTTTTACGGTTGAGTGTCTGCCTACACTACAGAGGGTGGTTTTTCCTTTAAATTATATCACAGCATTTAAATATAAACTCATTAAAACAATAACTAATACATTCAGATATGTTTATTTATTTGGTATACTGTAGTATAGTCTCAGTGCAGTCAATACCTCTTCGATGGAACTCGGCCTCCTCTTCGGAAGGTCCTTCTTAGCAACTTTCAATTCATTTTGGGATAGTCTTCTGATGACTTTCAGCTGTCGGTGTTGTGAGTTACTTGAAGTCTTCTACCTGATTTCCGTCGCTGTTGTAATGTCTAGAATCAGGAAAACAGAAAATTGGACAAATCCGATGCAGGTTCTAGACGTACGCTACTGTGATGTATCGAAGGACATTCTCCGGGGCAAAGAAATAGCACTTGCAGAACACGATTTTGTACTCGTAGCGATGTAAACATCGTGGCTAGGGCGTTCGGGTTCACGCTCGGCTAACATGGGTTAGTAGTATCACGACTGCTTTGGAACTGTATATGTTTACTGTGGATATGATATAAATGCCACGTTGCAAACTATTGTCTTGTTCTTAGCTCTGCCAAAACGCTCAGCAAAAGTGGGTCCACCGTTGAAAAGCATGCCCATCATTGTCTCATTTGATTTTTCTCCGTAGAACAGAATTTTTTTTGGGTAGGGGCTGCCGCTTCCGATTGATCACAATCATCTAGTTCTCTTCAGATTGATCGCAAACTGTATGAACCAACGAATTCATAGTTTCGATGTTGTTGAACGAATTGAGCTGTGATCTCAAAATGATGAAAAATTACTATTTTTGATAGGTTTGAGGCGGTCTCATTTGCCACGCGACATTGAATAGTGGTGGTCAATTGGTTTGGAGGTATCTACTACGTAGTTGCTGGACAGTGTCGATACCAATACTGAACTTAAGACAAAAATGTCTGAAGTAGCTGGAAGCTACCTTTAACTTCGACACAATACCATCTAACAGTGAAGTTTATCAAATCTCGAAGGACAAATTCCGTTGCTAGTATTTAACGGTATTATTGTCCAAAATTAACTATCTCATAAAATCGAACTAACTAGAATATTAGATACTTATCGCAAGCTCTATCTAGGCATACCTTCGTCTGAGGTGTACGCATATACATTTTTCCAAAAGCTAAGATGCAATAAGGTTTTACTTTTGAGCTGGAAATAATTTCCAGCTCCAAGAGTAAAAGTAAATTCCAATATCAGCACTAAAACTATTTATAACAAACTGATTATACTAAAAACCGATATATGTATATTCAGTTTATGTCAAATGTTTACAACTTATTTCAGCTCTGAATTTTGCTTTCAGACTTTCTCTCTGTAAATTCACATTAGAAAAGCTTTACGAAATTTACTGACGCGGTTATTTTTACAAGCAATGGAATAATCATTTTCCACAACAACCATTATTGAGTGGATGTCGTGGCTATCTAACAACACGTTTGAGAGAAGGTTTTTGAAGATTATTTGATTCAATATCTACAGTCTACATCTTTCAATTAAATCTTTACCCCATTAGTAGAAAACTAAGGGTATCACAAAATTATAAAATTAATCAAATGCTTTTACATTATGGGTTTCTATATTCTTAAGACGTTTCTTAGGTAAAATTACTACAGCAAATGGATATGACTAACAATATGAGATTCTGTGTCATATGCATTGGGGAAGGCTTAAAGCATGTTCGCTATAAAAAGAGTATATCAAACAAAACATCAGTATCTTACAATTCCATTAGTCATTATCATCTAAAGATGAGCTTGATGAGTCACTAACACTTGTAATTATCAGTGGTCCTACGTGATGCTCCATTAGCAATAACATGTTTGGTGGCATTTATCCAGTTTTCACCAGAACTGGTAGTGACACTTTGTTTCAACAGTTCTTTCCCATCGGTTAGTTTAAATGTTGTATTGTGTCTGGCTAGATATCCTTTTATTTGAGCCTAAATCAGTTCGATTGTATTCAATTCGCAGTGATATCGAGAAAATCTTAATACCTTTCTGATGGTTTTCTCTATTACTTCATTGGCCGCATACTTTATGGGGTTACGTGTTTTCTTTAACTAAGCTTAATAATTCTGCCTTTACCATGTGCTCTTCGTATTCGATATTATAGTTTTCCATCGACTACTGAATTTTCTGCCTTGCGATTGTTTGCTGTAGCTGGTTTATATAATCTTCGACCCTGGTGACATGCATTGTCAAGAACAATAACTTCATTCACTTTTAAATTCCAAAGAATATGTTACAGTCACTCTTCAAATCGTTCCGCATTCTTGTGTTTATGATATCCACCAGTTTTTTTTTTTTTTGATTCGGAAAGAAGTAAACCATCTTCTACAAAGCTGGCTGTGTAGCGCAGTGGCTAGCGCGCTCGCTTCACAGTCTCGGGGTACCGGGATCGAATCCGGTGCGATCTTTCTGAATTTGGTTTTCTGTAGATTCCCAAATTCCACGGCAAATGCGGAAAGATAACATCTTAAGTCGGTCTACAGCCGCAGGCGTAATAATGACTCATGGCCAGCCGATGCCCACTGTAATTGGCGCAAGCTGTTGGGGGATGCTAAGGCATGAATTATTATTATTATTATTATTATTAAATCCTTCGGGTGAGCCTCTATGTATAATTCGAATTCTGCCATGTATCGTTGTGGCTGCTAGACGTGTGTGTGCCTCGCTGCGTTGAATCTTATTATCAATCATTGTTATATATATTTTTGTGACTGTTTACTATTACAAAATGGCTGAGGGAATTAGAACTAGATCATCTGAAGAGAAGGAGGAAGCTTTAGTTTGCCGCATTATAGAAAAAATATTACATTCAGAAAAATTCCTTGATAAGTTTATCTCAAACATTCGTACTAGCCTTGAAAACTTTTTTGATACAAAAACCAAGGTGCTCGAAGAAAAGGTCGTACAACTTGAGGCTCAGATGGCTGTTCTTAGCAAGGAGAATGAAGCTTTAGAACAATATTCTCGGAGGAATAGTCTACGTATATATGGTATTCCTAAAACTAAAACTGAAAACACGGACGAAATTGTGATGGACTTGTGTAAGAATAAACTCAACATTAACGTATCTTCTATTGTGATCGATAGTAGTCATCGTCTTCCTGGTAAAGAAGGTGCTCATCCACCCCTTATCGTCAAATTCGTTAGTCGTAATATTAAAAATCTTAACTTCGCCAATAAGAAGAAATTGAAAGGCAGTAGCGTGATCATCAAGGAGGACTTAACCCGGAAACGTGCCCAGCTATATGTTAGTGCCTGCTCCCGCTATGGCAGCAAGTTTGTATGGACTAGAGACGGTAATATTTTCGTTAAGTCTAATAATTCTATTAAATTGATTAAATCGAACAATGATTTGATAACTGATATTGTCTAGTAATGTTTGCGTAGTGAGTACACCTTCGTTCTGTATCTGCTTGCTTATACATTTAATCGTTATAAATTCTTTTTATAACTTTTTCTATTTCCTGTTTTTTGCATTCTTTTTGTTTGCTGTGCATTTGCATCTGCTATTTTGCTTTAACTTATTTTACATTGAAGTTGTATTTAATTTTATGTATGTATATTCCTACCTGATAATTATCATTTAAAAATGTTTATACATTCTGGTTGTTGAGTAGCGCACTCATTTCATGTCCCTGCGTTTATTTTATTGGTACATTATCTTATTGTTCGATATCTTATTTTTTAAATGTTTTTTCGGATTGATCACCTTAATATAAGATCTCTCATACCTAAATTTAATTATTTTTGTC